>JZKD02S1926267.1:844800-858307 GCA_000966675.3 Picea glauca | reverse complement strand
TAGCCCACACTGGGTGAACCATGTAAATATGTGTCTCTCTTGTATTGTGTGTCTTCTGTGTTTTGTTTCTGCATTTGTTTTATTTTATTGCTCCGCGGTCCTGTTTTTTCTAACATTGGGAAACTAAAATTCCTTCCTAAAGAACAATGGCCTCCTTTGATATCTCATCCATTGGTTGATTGTATTATTTATATACATGCTCAGTTTAAAGGGAATCAAAGTCATTCCAGGTCTCTCTGATCTAAGGAATTAAAGGTTGCAAAATCAGATTAGATATATAGTAGTGAACTTTATATCAATCCACCAGAATTTTGGAGTCCCCCATAACCTGTAGAGATGTGATTCCTTTCTCCAATGCATACTTGAGTAAAATACATACATCAAAGAGTTAATCTCAAGTATTAGAATCTTGACCCACACCAAGTTTGAGTTTATAATAGTGATCCTTTGAAAGAAACATAATTTCTCCCACTTCGCAATGGCCTGGTTTCCCTTGGCTTAATCCATCAAAGAAAACCCAGGCTACTTCATGATTTATAATCGACTCTTTAAGTTGACTTGTTTCCTTTAATTTAGGCTCCTTTTCATTTTCCCTGAAAAAAGACTTTATATTAGAAGAAACCAGGGATGAAAACAATATTTTCCTTCAAAGGTTCTCCTATTTCATTCCAACCAAATGTTCCAAATAGTGTAGAAACCAAGACTTATAAAATTATTAAGAACTGCATTATTGAACCAATCTTCAAAACAAATCAAGAAATAATCTCGAACCCACTACATCGGGAAAGTAAGGGATGCTAATACATCCTACCACACAACTTGTGAATATGTACAAGAGATAAATAATTGTTGCATAGATTCTTCATCATTTTTGCATAGTGTGCACTAGCCTAGACCCTTCCAAGCCCTTCTTTATCCATGTTAATATTCGATTTGAAAATGATAGCCAAGTGAATATCCACATCTTCAATGGAAAATACACCTTCCAAATTGTTCCCCACCACCAACATCTATCTTTTGGTATATTGTTTGATAAATGATCTCCTACCTTAATTTTACAATTAAAGATCCACATGATTTGTTCCATGACCACACCAGCTCATCATTAACATCTTGAAGAGATATTTCGATATGTTGGATAAGGGTCACATAGTTACTCCATTCTCGATCTTTCTTGTCATGAAGGTCAAGATCCTCTACGCTGAGCCAAGACTGTGCATCCAACCCCAAAAAGTGCCCTTGATTCTAGCATATGCAATAGTTGTAATACATTTAGCTTTGAGGGTTTGAACCATGCCATTGGATAAATTATTAACTGTAGGTTCTCCTACCCAATGATCAATTCCTAGACACACCTTGACTCTCCCTTATCTAGGTGGATATCAGTGGCCACCCTCCTATTCCAACTGGCTCACATACAATTTTCATCTTGGCAATTTTTTTCTAGTTTTCCGGGTCCTAAACTTCCGAGGCCATTTTGAGGTCCTAAACAACCTTTTTTTTTGGCTCACCACAATCACATTGCATGTTAAGTTAAAGTGTGACGGAAACATGCGTAATCCTCGAATAGACCTTTCTAAGGAGTTATCATGAGCTTAAAATAGAGATCGTATGCAAAAGTTACGACCCCAAGAAGTTGATATACCAAATTACCCCATCGGAGCCCACATGAATTTTGGCACTTCATATCCTAGGGTTAGGCTTTTGGATGTGTATGGTTTTACAATTACTTCTTGATGCTAAAATGGCTTGGAGACCTCTATTGGGTACCATCTTTTATGCTTATTCACACCATAGAATCCATGTTTTTGCCTCCATTTTCCTTTCATATCTCTCATATTTCCTCCATATTAGCTTCAAAATGATCATCTCAGGTACATTTTTCATTTACTTTTTATGATTTGAATTTTAATAAAATTTAGGCATTAAAATTAAATTTTTAGCAGAAATTATGGTAAGTTGCTTCTTCTCGTAATAACTCCAAGGTTCATATGCTTGCAAGATAGATGGGAGAATTTCGAGACATGTGGAGTGATCCTTGATGTCCACAGATGGAAAAATACCTATTATCTTCCATAAATGGGCTTCACATGTGCTTGGTTAATGCTAGTCAAACCTGGCCACTTTTGCAGGAAATGCCTTGTTTTTAGCACATAATCTGGGCAGTTTTGGATTTCATGGGATTTCTTCATATTTTATGGATCTAAGAGATGGGGTTCTACCTCATTGGGACATTTTATGGATCTTAGCAACCAACTAGAGTAGTTTTATCATTTTGGTTACAAAACTTTTTGTATAAGTAACCAATACATGGATGGAAACACATGCTACTATGTTCAGATTTCTATTGTATTGAAGTTAATATATTTGGAGTTGTTGGTTACCTAATTTATGATGTTCTGAATGTGTTGATGATGTTATCAAATATGTTTTAACTAGTTTAACATCAAATTGTGCAAGCGAAGCATGGAGGGTCCCCATTGCCAAGCCTGTGCACTCAGTTTTTGAATGTTTTCATAGCTGTAACAATGGTATGCTTTTATATCTGTTGTAGTCTATTTATTAAAAGTTTTACTTTCATTAGAATAACTTAATTGGTGATAAGTTTTCTAACACATTGTGAATTGATCTCTTGTAAAAGAGATCAATGTATTCTTACTTACAACAGTAAACTTTTGTTAATTGTTGTAGTTTATTTTTATGCTTTTTTATGCTTCATACTTGATTATCTAAGTGCTGACAAGTTTTGTGAATCATTATGAATGCACCTCCTATAAGGGAGTTCAATGTTTTATTCTTTATAGCATCCAAGTCATTAAGATACTTTAGGTTCATTTCTAATGCAAGTATGTTTGACTATTGATAGATGTTGTAGAACACTACAAAAAGACCTCTTCTAAAGGAGTTTAGTGTTCTCTCATTTACAACAAATGAGTCTTGTTCTGTGTGATTATTTCCTTTTAACTCTATATTTTTTCATGTAAGTGTGATTTTACTTCAAATCTAGTTCACATCTACAAGTCCATATATTTTGGTGTGTTTCTAAGTTCTACGAATTTCCGGATCAACAAGTCACTAGGAGAAAGACATCTATGAAGAGGAGAAACACGTCTATGAAGAGGATCCACAAGAGGAGAATCTAGAAGTTTTTTTAGTTATCCTTATAAGGAGGACAAACAATCATTGGTCACATCTAATGAAGATCAAACATTAGAGCCAGAGATTGAAGAATTTATTTCCTGTGTATCACAAGATCCCTTGTGCATTCATGAATATAATGAACAAATTTTAGAATAAATTTATGGTATGACAACAAAGGAGAGCCAAGGAGACAAATATCACATTGAAAGTTGGTTCCAAATAGTCACTAGGCCACAATACCACTCCATTTTTCAACATTTCTTAGCATCAAATTTGTATGAGCAATTGATCTCTCATGCCCAAGCATTCATTAAAGTATATTCTTCAAACTTATATATGAGTTTACTTTTGATCTTGTTATGCAAATGGATGCATTTGAAATTCTCTTATAATTGAGGGAATTCTTTATTTTTCCAAATAGAATAGGGGAATAAATGAATAAATAAAATAAAATAAAATAAAATTTTCATAATAAAGTTAGTTCAATATGCATGAATAAAACTCATTTTGAGAGGATATTATGACAAAATGCAGCTGGGACAATCTTGTTTTGGAGGACCAAATGGGATAATATTTAAAATATGTTTCTATACAAAATATCCCATGAAATCTATCTTCTAACCCATTTTGAATTTTCCAATTTGGATCTCAAATGAAAACAATATGGCCAAAATAGTTACTATGTCCCAAGAAGAAATTCAGGAACAAAGTTAGTACAACAATGATTTGAGGAATTTAATGGGAATATTTTTTTAAAATGTTTCTATGGGAGATGCAAATTAGAATATATTTTCAATCCAATTTGAATCACCTCAATCTGACATCGTATTGAAAAGTTATGCTCAAATTACTAATTGCTTGTCATAAAATCTGCATTGTGACAATTCTACATATTCACTGTTCTTTGACATATTTAACATATCAAATAATCTTCTTTTCAAAATAAAATTATAAGGAAGATATACCCTCAAATCTATTTTAATACACAATTTGAATCATCCCATTTGGCGTTCATATGAAAACTTTATGCCACATTTGGTAACCGCATGTCTTAAAACCAACATGGTGAAACTCTGCCTTCTAGGTCTGTTCATCAGTGGATTTGAGATATCAAATCAAGATATATTAAAAACCTATTTAAAATTGAGGTATCTACATGAGTATAAATTAATCTCCAAGTGGAATCACGTAAATCCATCCTTTAATGAAACATTTATGCTCAAATTAGTGATTGTTGGTCTAGGAAGCAATTCACAAACAACTCCATCAAGTAGGTTGTTTCTCAATAGGTTTAACAAGTCATTTAGACTCAATTTGAAAACCTAATTCTACATGAAGTACCCCTATGAATCCACTTCAATCTAGATTTGGAATCACTTCAAATAGATATAAAAAGAATATTTTGTGAACAAGATAACGCAGGGAGGTCTAGGTTGACCACCACTTCTCAACATTTATATGCATTTTCTTCTTCATTGATATTTATTGGATTCCTTTCACTTGTCATTTTTTAAAATGTTGTATGAACAAAGGCTGTACACCTCTCTTCCTCCATCATCTCACATTCACATTTTATATCGGAAGAGTGCTAAACTTTTATAGGTCAAGAAAGGATCCAAAAGGTGAAATGAACAAGTGAATTTCAAAGTCAAAGTTTTGGAAATGGATACATGAAAGTATGAAATATTCAAGTTAATAAAACTGGAATATCATCTCACTTTCTTATTCTTCTCACTTTCAATCCATCTATTTACCATTATCCCCTCTTCCATCCAACAATTACAAAATATATATAATAACAACAACAACAACAACAACAACAATAATAATAATAAAATAAAAACAAAAACAAAAAGGGATTTAGTTGTGAAAATCTAGGATGCTGACACAATATAAACCACAATTCTCATTGGAAAACCAAGTAAAATTGGCCAATGAGAATTCTAAATAAAGACTTTTTCTTGTTGAATTTTTGAATAAATAAAAGTTTGTGTATTCTCTCTCCTTATATCAGTAGCAAGTATTATATTTTTACCTACAAGAAAAAGACAATAAAAATTTTTTCTCTACAAAAGAGTTGAGGACAAGTCTATCAATAAGGTGGAGGGGAAAAGTGTAAAATAAGACAATAAAAGATTTTTCTCTACAAAAGAGTTGAGGACAAGTCTATCAATAAGGTGGAGGGGGAAAGTGTAAAATAAGACAATAAAAGATTTTTCTCTACAAAAGAGTTGAGGACAAGTCTATCAATAAGGTGGAGGGGGAAAGTGTAAAATTTTTGAGTTTTTTAGACTCTTTTGAATATTTCTAAAAATCCTTCTACATACATCAACACAACCTTTTGAAAACATTCAAGTTTCAAGGGACTTGTATCTCATCTAGCTGAGGGATCTAGAATTTTACTTCAGCAAAACATTCCAGCAAAGGGACCTGTAATATATTCCAGCAGAGGGACCTGAAATAACTTCAACAAAAGTAATTTGTCAAATTAGAATTTTAGCTTCAACGAGATATATTGAAAACTTGAATATCTTGAAAATTACAACACCAAATTCAGTGAAAAACAATGTCGCAAACTTGAAGATTAAACAGCTTCTCCAACAAGAAGAAGAAATATGTCCAAATATATGATAAGGCATAAGTAGAAAGAAGCAACTTAAAATTTTTAAGTAAAAAATTATTTTTAATGTTTTTTAATTTTGCAATTCTTCATTTAAAGTAGTGATAAAGTACCTATTTCTATCCTCATTTCGTTACACTCATTACCTTACATTCATTACCTTGGAATTTTTAATTACATTTCATTTCGTTACACTCATTACCTTACATTCATTACCTTGGAATTTTTAATTCCATTCCCTTTATAGTCCATTTCTTAAAAATCCATAAAATATCCATTTACTCCACATACCTTAATCTTATCTTCATAGCATCAAAAAGTGAGTATTTAAGTCATCCAACAAAGGGAGGAATAAGGGGAAGAATGCCAAATTGATCACAACATTGGTATTCTATTTTAAGCCGCTTCAGGGAAGCAAAAAGTCCAGCCTAAAAAACACTCTAGTTCTATTTAATATCCACGATTTATCTCACCTCCCAGTGTTGTTGAAGAGTTGTGAATTAATGACATTTGAACCCTTGATGCCCCAGGACTTCATTTGATATCTCCACGTTGTATAATGAGATTCGAACCTTTGTTTCCCAATGACCTCATTTGATATTTTTGTGCTTATTCTCACATTCTCCTCATTAATGATTTTGTCCATACTCGCCTCATAGATGCGTATTGACTCACATTACTACTTTCCCATGTCCCACGATCTCAGGCTGCATTAAATCTTCCTTTGTATTGCTGCAATTAATAGTTCCATGTTACCATGTCTTCCATACTTTGATTATCATTCAAACTCATTATTTCATGTTCAAATATGTTCCATCTATCAAGTTTCGATCTACAATTACCGCATTCCTCTGCCAAAACGTGTCAAAAATAATTTCTATGTTAACAACTTTGTTTGTTAACATATAAATTGTGTATTCAACATTGAATAAAAAGGAGACTCATCACCCGAACTTTAGGAACATGATTGCAAGTAAAAAGCTCGAATCAAGGAACAAGAGAACGAATTCAGTTGGGAATCTTCAACAAGAGGTAAGTCTATAAAAATTGCTGAAAGTTTTGTATTAGTGGAACAATTCGACTTCCAGTGAACATTTTGTAAACAAAGAGGTGATTCTAATTTTTTGTATGATGATTTCAAAGAGGAATTGAGTAGAGATTAGATTGTGAAGAGAAAAACACAGAGTTGGGGTTCAACAAAGATAACATCTAAAACAAGAGCATCAAAAGATTGAAAGTTGAGTTTGACATGTATGTATTTTTCATAAGAATACATGGCTGATGCAACATAAATTTCTTGAAAAATGAAAGGATTGTGTCTTTATTTTGATAGAATTTTATTTTGAAAAGAAAAACATAGAGATTTAAGAAATAAAGTAGATTTCTTTTGCATAGAAAGCGAGAAAAAATTTCAAAGTTTTTCTTTTGGAAATTGTTAAGAGGAAAATCTCTCTATGGTATGGGGTAAATCACATCAGACAGAAATGATTGCACATAAATAAACTCTAATCCCAGGTATGCTATATAAACAAATATTCTAACAAGACAAGATGAAGATCTTACTTTGTCCAAACGTTCGATGAAGTCCACCATTGAGCACTTGACTCAAAGAAATATACCTGCAACTTGTCCTCAACAACCAAGAAACACAAGAATATGGTGATAATATATAAAGGTAGCACATTCAATAGCATAGTCCATCAACATTCATAACAAATATGCCCATGGAATAACAATTCAAATATTTTCAAGATATTAATTGAACGAGAAAAGAGTATTTCTATTAAAATGTAATCAACAGAAGTGAATGAATTACAAACTTTTGTGTCGGCACGGTTTAGAACCGAGAAACTAAGTCCTTTCTAACTGGGCCTCCACCACTTCAATCCTCCACCAAAGGCAAGCTCATATAAGAGAGACAATGAGGTTCTCAATCAAGTAAGTAAGAGCTTGGGGGTTGAACAATGTGTTCAGACTTAAAAGGACAAAGGGATGCAGACTCAATATGAAGTGAATAATTTCTCTAGAGTAAGTTTTCTCTCAAAGTAGAATTATTCTCCTCTTTTCCACAGCTTGGATATGGCCCATTTATAGCCTTCAAGTGGAACTAAAGGCCCAAGTCAGAACATTTCTAGTATATGGAAGGTCAAGGATCATGGATCCCGTGACGTGACATGGAAATCCGACACTATTTTTTAATTTTGGGCACAAAGCCCGATGTACATGGGTTGTAATGGTGCAACCGGTGTATAAGCATGTTGTATAATAGTTAGGGCATATATATGTGAAAATATATTGTTTTTAGCTTTGGGATTTGCAAAAAGTGACTTCAAGCATACATAGGGAAATGGAAAAAGGCCTTCTGATAAAATTTGCATAGGGTCAGGAAACTCTTTCTATAACAGATGCCTCCTAATGTGTGAGGTCATAGGAGTATATGTGATGGCTGAAATACATTATAATACCTCGAAGTGGAGTAATGGAGACTCAACTGGAAGAACTAGTTGCTCATGAGAGTATTATAATCTGTATTGACTTTGCACACATGGATGACAATTTGAATTACACTGTAGATTCATGTGAAAATATACCAAATAGTTTTTCATGGCCATGAGTAGGAAATACAAATATGGCTATATGCCAAAGGCTGTCATAGTCACGAACAAGGCCCAGTAAAACCAGTCTCAAAGTCAATCTGAAGATATTTGTATACAATGGAGTACAATTTGATCTCCCACGATCTCTAAATTCACATAGGTACTGGTCCAATTAAATATAGTAACAGCTCAAGAAAGTTGCGACTATGAATTGATGTCTTCAAGTCTTCTACACGATCCACCAAAGATGAAAGTATACATTGTGTGAATAAAAGGAGTTGAGGTCGAACACAATGAGACTTTGTTTGATTACCGATCATTAAGGTATACCACTAACAAATAGGAGACAACCTACCAATAATGAAAGTAGGTATCAAGGCACCGATTACATTCTTACAAGTGTGAATAAAGGTGTTGGTGTCGAATAATTGAAGAATCCATCGATCAAGGGACATTGATGTATTCCCAACTGTCGATGGTGAGAGAACCTGCAAGTAATGATTGCAAGCCTGAAAAATTTTGCATAGGGTGAGGAAACTCTTTCTATAACAGATGCCTCCTAATGTGTGAGGTCATAGGAGTATCTGTGATGGCTAAAATGCATTATAATACCTAGAAGTGGAGTAATGGAGACTCAACTGGAAGAACTAGTTGCAAATGAGAGTATTATAATATGTATTAACTTTGCGCACATGGATGCCAATTTGAATTACACTACAGATCCATGTGAAAGTATACCAAATAGTTTTTCATGGCCATGAGTAGGAAATAAAAAGATGGCTATATGCCAAAGGATGTCATAGTCACGAACAAGGCCCAGTAAAACCAGTCCCAAAGTCAATCTGAAGATATTTGTATACAATGGAGTACAATTTGATCTTCCATGATCTTTGAAGTCACATAGGTACTGGTCCAATTAAATATAGTAACAGATCAGGAAAGTTGCGACTATGAATTGATGTCTTCAAGTCTTCTACACGATCCACCAAAGATGAAAGTATACATTGTGTGAATAAAGGAGTTGAGGTTGAACACAATGAGACTTTGTTTCATTACCGATCATTAAGGTATACTGCTAACAAACACGAGACAACCTACCAATAATGAAAGTAGGTATCAAGGCACCGATTACATTCTTACAAGTGTGAATAAAGGTGTCGGTGTCGAATACTTGAATAATCTATCGATCAAGGGACATTGATGTATTCCCAACTATCGATGGTGAGAGAACTTGCAAGTAATGACTGCAAGCCTCTACGTACTCATGGGACTTTGGGTCTCATTTCCAGAATAGATGGGTTGAAGTCGATGCAAGGAGACCCATTGAAAGGAGAGCATTGAGGCATCTCTCATCATTCAACACGAGGTACAAAGTAGGAGCTTAATGATTTCGAGGAAATTGGATGAAGAATATGTTCATGAACCAATGACCCTGTGCGTCTTTCGTGTGTGCTAGATGCAAGAGATACACGAAAAGACCCTCTAAATAGCATCCAACAAGGAAAAAGGTTGACAAAGGTGAGAAAACCACCAATCAGGCTAATGACATCTAAGACACTACACAAATCCCAATGTGTGAATAGATTTCTTACCTTCGAACACAAGGAAAACCCCCAGTCAATGACCAATGATGAAATGTCGATTGTTGGGTTCAAGGTTACCTACCAATGATGGAAGTAGGGAAAGGGTGAACAATAGGACTAAAGCTTCATGTAACTCTGACGCACACTGAGGGTATGGTCAACATGCAAAGTCAAGAATTATGAGGAATGACCAACACAGGTTAATAGACATCCTTTGAACAAGAGAATGAGACATATGGAAGACTATGGCCACACATAATAAATGATGACACTTTGAGATGCAGGAGTCATAAATCAAACTCTCCACAGGGATTAGAAGAGTAACCAGTCGGGGGAGTAAACTCTAAGTAATAAGCTCAAATTCCTAAGGTCATGCTAAACCCAATTTTTTTATGACATGTGGACTCAAAAGTTTTGTGCTCTGTTCAAAGGCGACACGATTGCTGCCAATATAAGATAATACTCTTTTCTCGGCCGTCTTTTTTGTTTTTTCATAGTCAAATGAATGCTATGATATAGAGGAGGAAATGAGTGTCGCAAGTAAGAAAATAGATCCAGCGGTGGAACATACCTATGCTCAATGTAAGGAGGTGCATGCAAGAGATGGACACTCGGGGGAATGTTTCCTCTTGGGTATAGGGTGTCAAGCTGCAAAGGATATAAAAAAGGCTCTACTTGAATGATGATGCAAACTGCTAAAATGATAGGATTATAATGCAAATGCGAGAACCGGCAATAGGCTCAATACTGCAAGCAAGAGAATGGGATGCAATTACAACTTAATGTGAAAAAAAGTTTTTTTTTTTCATCTTAGTCTACTTGGTTTGAAAATGGGGTAAAATTACACCAAATAGATGTCCTTTCAAATCCAATTTATAAGTGTGAAAGAGACAAGTTCACTTGACAATCTTTTCGCTTTTTGAGAGAGTCGGAAAAGAGCTTAAACTAGACTCATTGGGAGTCCTCTAGGTATAGGTCAACATGCTTATGAATAAGAAATGAGGTTCAAATATAAATTCATGTATTAGCTACAAGGGACTCCCGATCCTACAGACAAAAATCTTTGCATGGGAACCGAATGAAGTAGTGGATCTAACTAGAGTACCATGTTTTGTAACTCTCTACCATTCAATAATGACACTTCTAGTTGCAGATAGAAGGTTCCATGTCACTATTAAATGGGTCCGTACTTAAGGCATATGATTTGCAGTTATAGGATGATGCAAGTGTGCATAATGGATTGGTGACCTATCCTATATGTTGGATGACGAAAATACATGTCCAAAGCTAAGAATGAGTGATAAGGCGCTAAAAACCACAAGAATCCCTGGATAAAACCACCAAAAACCAACTCCATCCACTGTCGTATTAGTCCATTAGGCCAAAATATTAGACAAAACTATGTAAAGTGGGTAAATTTTTTCTATAAATAGTAAAATAAATCAATTTTACTATATCATTTGTATTTTTTACCCAAATAATTTATTTTGGACCAAATTTCTCCTGAATTTCAACTGTTGATTATGAGAGCCACGAGCGATGGAATCAACAACCGTCTGGACCAAGTAATTCATATTGATCCTCTCTTTATTTCTAGTGGATTAAAATTTACAATTAGGCTTCCTTTTTTGAGGATTTTACGGCGCAATTTAGAAACTAAGGTATACGTGGGCTATAGATCATTGGGTCATGTATACACATATATGCGACTAATTGCAAAAAAATCATCATATAAGCATCCATATACACGACTGTGTAAACTATAGCTCGCATACATGTCTGTGGATAAGGTTTTTAAGATGTTTCTAACTCAAAAATGGTTTGAATCTTGCAAGATGGTGCTAGAGTGGAGAGAAAGAGAGCATGAAGAGGTGGATGTTGCAGTGGAGAGAGATCCAGGGGCCCAAATGGCCTTAGAAATATGTGGGCTATACAAGTTTTGGGCTCTCAAAGGTATGAGGGCTCAAGTGAGACTGCTTCGACTGCTTGTGACCTACTGGGATCTAGATACTGAGACCTTCAACCTTGATGGACAACCATTGAGGATTGAAGTTGAGGACATCTACTTCTTGACAGAATTGTCACGTCGGGGTGAGGTGGTCAACCTCAAATGCTGGGGAGATGGGAGTGGCATGAACATAGAGGATTACATAGCCACTCATTGCATTGCAGGGACCGATAAGGTAGGGAGCCAACTCTCGATCAGAGCGATCAACAATATGAGTCTCAAGATTGTTGTCTTGGTGTTGACACAGATCATAGGGTCCGCCTCTTTGCACCCAGCATCGAGGCCACTTATGTTCTATTAAGTGGAGTTCTTTCGACCCATGGTTTACGACTGGTGCACCTCACTATTGGACAACATGAAGAGCCAGCTGATAGAATGAAAACTAGGTAGAAAGAGGAACTTTGGGTTCATGTCTATCCTTTGTAGTTTTTTTCTTTGAGCAGGTTCTAGGCGTGGGCCCTCGATTTGATATTGTTCTTCATGGACCTCGCAATCCATCCATGGCATGGTGGACCGAGCTGATGAGACAGAAGGGGGGTGGTAGGGTGCCAACACCCTACAACGATGAGTTTTTCTTCTGGTGGAGTTGGCAGGTGATGGCTCTAGAGAAATACCCTTACACAGGGATTGACTTCAAAGGAGATCTGGACATGTCGTTACCACCAGGTTCCGCCTACGGAGACATAGGTATGCCAAAGTTTTTTGAATATTTCAATTTTTGTGTGTTTTGGTATAAGAAAACAAAAATAGTTTTGGATGATGTCAAGTACTAACTAAAAATGGTGTGCCCCATGCTTGGGTACAACTCTTTCAACATCTCGCAAACTCCATAGTATGTTATCATAACACTCATCCAGTTCCATAGGCATAGATTTTGTGATTATTGTATGATTGATCATATATGTGTTTTGAGGGTGTGAGCCCCAATTTTGTAGATAACATCATATTTTTTGGAGAGATGAAATATATAAAAACATTGATCTTCGGCTTTACTTACATTGCAATGTGTACATTGATGAAAGTGTTTTCTTTGATTTACTTATGTGACAAATTTCAATCTAAAAAATAGTTAGCATATGCATTGGATACATGATTATAAATTCTAGGTATGTGATGATAAGTAATAAAATCAAAATGTCGTTCCAAAAGTCATACCTGTAAGCATAGTCAGAGTAGAGTAGGGTCTCTTACATAGTAACTTTTGTTCAATTGACATACTACTAACTAGGAGTCTAGGCGAACTTTTAAAGAGTGAATACCATGTGAAATGACATCGCGTAAAAAATTTATAACAATGTTATACACAGCCACATTATTTGTGGATGGCCCTAGGAAAACACCACCTAAAGACACCAGTAGACCCTCGGGTGAGTAAACAACCCAAGCAACAGAAGCCAAGTTCTGTGTATGATGATTGGTCCTGTCTGTGAATCCTAAGTAGACCGAAGACTCCGTTGACATCTGCCAACCAAGGGAAAACTTGATAAGCAAGATGAAGATAAAAAATAGGGAAAAGATATATACACTAAAATGCATTAGTATACAAAGAGTTATGCCT
>JZKD02S1926267.1:795677-844273 GCA_000966675.3 Picea glauca | reverse complement strand
CTAAGGTTGTCAGAGAGTCATTGTAATGTATAAATAAAGGTCTAGAGGACCTGGGATGGGTTGGTTCTAGATTGGTTGAGAGTTCATCGTTATTGTGTGATTGAGTGATTATTGTTGTGTGAGAGAGAAGTGTTGAGTGTGAGATCCTTCTGGTATTGTAAGATCTCCAACTGGGTGCAAAGATCAACCCTGTAGTTGGGTGCACAGGGAGGGGAGAGAAGAAGAGGAAGAGAGAGAGATCTGCATGGTAAGAGCACAGATAGAACTGTATGTTTTCATATAATATCAAGAAACATAGTTATGTGGATGTAGCCCTAGGGAGAGCATGAACGATGTATATTTTGTGTCTCTATGGTTGATTTTGTGTTCTTTTCTTCTGTTATTCTGTTATTTCATCATTGTAGTAGATCTGAGATATAGCTCGTTCAATAGGCTTAAAGGAGACAAAGAATAACTAGAGTGTTGTGTGTTGTTTCCTTGGATCCACTTGAATTTCCTCTGGTTATAGACACCTGTGTCCGACAACCCCCTATCGCTACTTCAGGTGAGACTGCATCTTCTTCGCAGGTGTTGCCGAAAGGGTCATTAGTTAGGGCTTGTTGGTGTGTTGTTAGATTTGAACCCTGGGTCTGCCCCTGTGCCAACAAATGGTTCTGTTGCCGGGACCGTGATCTTCTTGAGGGAATGTCAAGTTGGTTTCCATCGAAGATAGAGATTCAGAAGTGGATAGAAGAATAAGAAAAGGACTTCACTAAAGCTCAAAACAAGAACCCTAATCTTAGTACAGAAGACTGGTTGGGAAGGTATATCTTTACTAATATACACGATATTTTCTTTGGAGGAATTCATAAGGAGCTATATGAGTGGCTAGCTAGATTAGAAGATACCCAATTTGAGATAAGATCTAGACCACCTGTGGTTTGGAAATTGACGTTGATCAAGAAGGTCAAGAGAATTGATAACATTGTGTCAAGAGTAGTAGATCATTGGTTTGATAGCACTATTGGAGGCTACATCACCGAGTTTTCCATCGACAGAGTTGAGTCCTATAACCAAGCAGAGAGATATTTCTTTAAGGGACCTAGAGGGAAATTTTTACACTTTTTGAAGTTGAAGATCAAAATGCTATTGCATGAGATGAACATCTTGAAGATATAGTAATCGATCAGATTGAAAAGATAATGTTCAAGAACTCATACATCGACAACGACATAGAGGTTTGACACACGTGCAGTGGGAGATCATTTAGGGAAGTTACTTTGGTGAACTTGTTTTAGGAGAATAGTGAACCACTGGCATAGGACGAAGGGTTCTATAGTGGATAAGAATAAGAGTTAGTGAACATGGAACATTCAGAGTCCGTTAGGGTAGAAGAAGGGAAGACTGAAGAACCTCCCCAAGAAGATTCAAAAACTTCAGGAACTGCATCGACTGTCAAAGTAAGTACTATTACTCCTCCTGTTGTTTTAGCAGCATTAAGTAACCAAAGTAACCTAAGTTATCGGAGCACTTAGAGAATTGGTACAAGTGGTTCAGTGCATACTCAGTCAAGAAATCTAAGAATATCTATGGAAGATGAGATGAGGTTACCCACCTTTAGAAGAGATGGATCTGAAGACCCTAATCAACATTGGTTCTTATGTGAATCTGTGTGGAGTATTAAGAATGTCACTAATGAAATTGTCAAGAGAGGTCAGTTTAGTACTACCCTAAGAGACCACGCACTGAGCTGGTACATGAAATTTTTCCATTGCGTTGCACAACCTAAACTGTTGAATTCCATTAAGAATGCGTGGAGTGTCAAATTCAAGAAGCCCAAGTCTGAGTCATAGTGCATTACAGAGCTAAAAGAAATCAAGAAGAGAGTAGTTGAACCTGTGTGGGAGTTTGATCATAGGTTTCCAGTTTTGAATTTTTAGATGCCAGATGAACAGAATAAAGAATGGTTCATTGCTTCCCTCTTGCCACACATCAGAGTCCCTATGATGCAACAGAAGATTGTTTCGCAGGCTGACACACTGGAGATCACCATGAAATTATAATCAGCCCCTATGGGAGAACCCAACTCAGGTATGAGTCAAATTTTGAGTCAGCTCACTAGCTTATCTCTGCAGGTTGAAGATATAAAGAAGGAAAATGGAAAAGATAAAAGAGAATACATCTGGTGTATCATATGCAAATCAGAGGGCCATGACAAGGAGCATTGTCCCCTATTTCATAAATAATTGGCCTCTGGATCTTTGAGCCCTTTGAAGCAGGTTACTCTACCTTGGTGTGAAGTATGTAGAAATAGACATCGCCTTGATGAATGCTATTACATGCAAAAGCGTGTCTAGACACCTACCAATCTTTACTGCACATTCTGTAAATCTATGGGGCATGATGAGAAGTACTGTAGGGATTATGAACACTTGCATGAAATATCAAGGGACACATACGTAATTCAAGGAGAAGTACAACAGGAAGGAAATCCTATGGAGTATAATTCCCCGAGAAGAGGAAACTTCAACCCTCGTGGTGGATTCAGAGGAAGAGGATGAGGAGGAGGCATGGGTCGAGGTCGAGGTCGGATCATCTGTTATAATTGTGCACAACCAAGACACTTGAAAATGAACTGTCAGAACCCTCTTACCACTTGTAGCTCTTGCAACTCATTTGAACATTTTATTGAAGATTGTCTTGTGTTGTTAGGAAAACTTCAAGAGAGATGAGGAGGAAACCATCAAGTAAAACTAATATTAGCAAAACCTTGCGGAGAGGATCCCACAATTGATNAGGAAACTTCAACCCTCGCGGTGGATTTAGAGGAAGAGGATGAGGAGGAGGCATGGGTCGAGGTCGAGGTCGGATCATCTGTTATAATTGTGCACAACCAAGACACTTGAAAATGAACTGTCAGAACCCTTGTACCACTTGTAGCTCTTGCAACTCATTTGAACATTTTATTGAAGATTGTCTTGTGTTGTTAGGCAAACTTCAAGAGAGACGAGGAGGAAACCATCAAGTAAAACTAATATTAGCAAAACCTCGCGGAGAGGATCCCACAATTGATGTTATCACTAGAGGAGGCATTGTTACAGGAGAAGACACAGTGACCCCAGGAAATACTACAAAAGAATGTAGGGTCAGAAGAGTTACAGAGAAGACACAAGAGTTTGATTTGAGGAAAGAAAAGAAAACATTTGAAGAGGCAAGAAAAGAATTTGGGAGAGAGCAGGCTTCTTCATCAAAGACACAGCCAGAAGTGAGAGAATGTGAAATTCCTTTGGCATTCGATCAGTCTGTTTCGCCTAGAGAAGAAAAAGAGGTAAGAAAGTTCATGGAATTCTTATGCAATTGCATTAATTTGATTAAGGATGAAAGAGATGTACAAGAGCTACAAAATTTGATCAGACAGTATGAGATAGGTAGTATAGATCCCCTACTAAACAAAGCAGTACATCAAGTATCCAAAAAGAGAAGAACAAATAAGGAACTACAACTTAATGCTCAGATTGGAGATTATGATATAGATTATGTGGTCCTCGACTTAGGGTCAGAAGTCAATGTGATGATGAAGCATACCTAAGCACTCATGGGAAAACCTAAGCTGACTTATTTTCCTATCAGGCTCAGGATGGCTAATCAGCAGGCAGTAAGCCCCTTTGGGAGGCTGGAGAATGTCCCTATGGATATCGACGGGGTAAGTATGTTTGCGAACTTTGAGGTGATTGAGATAGTTGACGAGAGATGTCCTTATCCTACGTTGTTAGGAATTGATTGGGATTTCAACAATTCTATTGTGGTTGACTTAAATAAAAGAATAATGACATTTGAAGGTGATGGCCTTAGGGTCATTGCACCTCTTGATCCTGACGAAGGTTGTATATACACATATCCCATCAGAGAAGAGGATTGTGCTTATGAACTAGAGAATATATATAAATTGATAGCAAGAAGACAAGATTACATTAATCCTACAACAAACTCGAATTTAAGCTGGCGAAGTGACAGTGCATGCTCATCAGATTCATAGGAAGCACTAGAGAATTGGTAGAAAAAAATGTATTAATTTTCTTCGTGGAGGTGTGCCAGATTGACCAGGGAAGTTCGCTGGATTGGCACAAAAGTAAGTAATCTGCCCACATTTGATGGTTTAAATCATTTAGAAACTTTCCTATTGGAATTTGAATAAATTGTGCTAGTACAATAGAGGTTGTTGGAACTGAATGAAGCTTTGAAAGAAATGCCAGCAAGATGGTGGGGAATGCACAAGAAGAACATCACAGACTGGGGGCAATGTCGCACTTTGATGAGAGTGCATTTTTCAGAACAAGTCGAAGGATGTGAAGTTTGATACACAGGTTAGAGTTGTCCGAAGGACCATGTGCGAAGTTGTGAGGAGGCATGGAGAAAAATTCCTCAAGAACAATGGGTACATAAATTCATTAACGCCTTGGACACAATGCCTATTAATTGGTATCTGCAAGAAGAACTGTGCCTCACCACTGGAGACTGGCAAGATATGACTTAGAACTTTGTAGCTACATTTTTATTTGAAAGTCAATTTCCCACAGTGGATTAAGCTTTACAGGTTTTTAGACAGAAAGTATTTGAGGAGGCACCTAACCTCCCTGTTGAGCAAGAAGAGGATGAATGGACTGCACCTCTTCAGAAATTGCAAGGTTGTTATAATATAAATGTTGATGAAGATGATGATCCTAGGAATGTGAACATCGTAGAAACAGAAGGACAGAGAGACATAGAAGGACCAGGAGTCGAACTACCTTTTATTGGACAGGCACTGAAAATCAAGAAAGTTAACATTGGAACAGAGCAAGCACCTAAGCTCGCAAACATTGGAGATTATTGGGATGATGCCACTATTGACAAGATCACATAACTACTGCATGAATATTAGGACTTATTTACAACCAAGTTCACTGACATGAAGGGCATTAAAGGGCCCATGGGAGAAATGAAGATTCCATTGAAACCAGATGCAAGGCCAGTCAAGCAAAGACCCTATAGATTGAATCCCAAGTATAAGCAGAAATTCAAGATTGAATTAGACAGAATGTTGGAAGCAAGAATAATCGAACATTTTGAAGAGTTAGAATGGATTAGCCCTATGGTGGTTCAAGATAAGAAAACATGAGAAATCAGAAACTGTGTAGACTTGAGGAAACTGAATGATGCATGCTTACATGATCCATTCCCTACACCATTTACTGACGAAGTGTTAGATAATGTGGGAGGACAGGAAGTTTACTCCTTCACCGATGGATTTTCAGGTTATCACNCCCACCACCACTTCAGTTAGACAACTGTGCACTACACTGGGACATATTGGATACTACAGGAAGTTCATCAAGGTCTATGTATAGATAAAAACACCCATGGAGAAGTTGTTAAAGAAATATTGTCAATTTCAATGGACAGAAGAATGCCAGCAGAGCTTCGACACACTGAAACAAAAAATGGTTACTGCTCCTATTCTGGTTTTCCCAGAATGGAGGAAGGAATTTCATGTACATGTCGATGCATCCTCTATTTCATTGGGAGAAATGCTATCATAACTAGGATCAGGAGATATTGAACATCCGTTAGCCTTTTCTAGAAGAAATCTCTCCACAGTTGAGTCAAATTACACTAGCACCGAGAGAGAAGGTTTAGCCATGGTGTATGCGTTGCAGAAGTTTCGTCACTACTTGTTGGGAAGACACTTTAAGATGTTCACTAATCACTTTGCGTTGAAATACCTAGTTAGCAAGACAGTGTTGTGGGGAAGAATATGCATATGGCTACTGTTATTCCAGGAATATGATTTCAAGATTGTGGTCAAGACAGGGAGAATGAACAAGGGACCTGACCACTTGTCTAGATTAGAGCATGGAGAGGAACCTATTAGTTTGGAGGATACACTACCAGATGCACAATTGCTGGCCATCAGAAAGGTTGATGTTCGCCGAGATAGTCCAATTCCTGTCTACATGGATGGAACCTTGCAAATATACAATCATTCATAAGAAACAACTGGTAGTTTGTGCTGCTGATTTTTCACTCATAGTTGGAAAGCTATATAAGATGGGACCTGATGAGATCTTGAAGAGATGTGTTATGGAGGCAGAGAGGCCACTAATTCTGGAAGAATCACATGACGACATCGCAGGAGGACATTATGCAGGAAAAGAAACATCGCAGAAGGTTCTTAGAGCTGGCCTCTGGTGGCCCACTTTATACAAGGATGCGAAGGAATACTACAAAGCCTACGATGTATGCCAACAAGTTAGGAAACCTTCCAGAAGAGATGAGATGCCTTTAGCACTGCAGCTAAGGACTGTAGTGCAACTATAGCTGCGTGATTCATATTCGATGATATCATAACCAAATTTGGATGCCCAAAGACCCTAATGAGTGACCAAGGCACACATTTTATTAACAAGACTATTGAAGCCTTGAATAAGGAATTTGCAGTCCACCATCAGAGGAGAACTCCATACCATCCACAAGCAAACGATATAGTTGAAGCTTTCAATAAAATCTTGGAGACCGTGCTGACGAAGATTTGCAGTGTGAATAGAGATGATATGGATTTATGAGTACCATAAGTGTTATGGGCCTAAGAACTACTTGTAAGAAGGTGACAATGAAGACTCCCTTTAAGTTGGTTTATGGTCTAGAGGAAGTTGTACCTATGGAATATTTGGTTCCTAGTCTAAGAATTGCAGCATTCATAGATATGGATGGCATTGGCGTTGTTCAAGAGAGGCTCACGTAGTTGGTCGAATTGGAGGAAGACAGGTTTATTGCAAGATTTCATCAGCAGGTATAGAAGGAACGAGAGAAGGCCTATCACGACAGACACATCAAGAAGAAGGCCTTTAAGCAAGGAGATATGGTATTGGTATATGACAGCAAGTTCATGAAGCATCCAGGGAAGTTCAGGACACATTGTCTTGGGCCATATGAAGTTGCCTATATTATAGAAGGAGGAGTTGCGTAGTTGAATACTTTGAATGGAGAATGGAAGGAAGGTTTGGTGAATGGGATTCGGTTGAAATTGTACTATGAAAACTAGCTGCCTTGCAGCTCTCAGTAAGAGTAGAAGGAGAAGGGTCTAGGTACCAGGCGTAGTTGAAACTGGGTACCAGACACAGAAAAGACANAGCTTCGACACACTGAAACAAAAAATGGTTACTGCTCCTATTCTGGTTTTCCCAGAATGGAGGAAGGAATTTCATGTACATGTCGATGCATCCTCTATTTCATTGGGAGAAATGCTATCATAACTAGGATCAGGAGATATTGAACATCCGTTAGCCTTTTCTAGAAGAAATCTCTCCACAGTTGAGTCAAATTACACTAGCACCGAGAGAGAAGGTTTAGCCATGGTGTATGCGTTGCAGAAGTTTCGTCACTACTTGTTGGGAAGACACTTTAAGATGTTCACTAATCACTTTGCGTTGAAATACCTAGTTAGCAAGACAGTGTTGTGGGGAAGAATATGCATATGGCTACTGTTATTCCAGGAATATGATTTCAAGATTATGGTCAAGACAGGGAGAATGAACAAGGGACCTGACCACTTGTCTAGATTAGAGCATGGAGAGGAACCTATTAGTTTGGAGGATACACTACCATATGCACAATTGCTGGCCATCAGAAAGGTTGATGTTCGCCGAGATAGTCCAATTCCTGTCTACATGGATGGAACCTTGCAAATATACAATCATTCATAGGAAACAACTGGTAGTTCGTGCTGCTGATTTTTCACTCATAGTTGGAAAGCTATATAAGATGGGACCTGATGAGATATTGAAGATATGTGTTATGGAGGTAGAGAGGCCACTAATCCTGGCAGAATCACATGACGACATCGCAGGAGGACATTATGCAGGAAAAGCAACATCGCAAAAGGTTCTTAGAGCTGGCCTCTGGTGGCCCACTTTATACAAGGATGCGAAGGAATACTACAAAGCCTACGATGTATGCCAACAAGTTAGGAAACCTTCCAGAAGAGATGAGATTCCTTTAGCACTGCAGCTAAGGACTGTAGTGTAACTATAGCTGCGTGATTCATATTCAATGATATCATAACCAAATTTGGATGCCCAAAGACCCTAATGAGTGACCAAGGCACACATTTTACTAACAAGACTATTGAAGCCTTGACTTAGGAATTTGCAGTCCACCATCAGAAGAGAACTCCATACCATCCACAAGCAAACGATATAGTTGAATCTTTCAATAAAATCTTGGAGACCGTGCTGACGAAGATTTGCAGTGTGAATAGAGATGATATGGATTTATGAGTACCATAAGTGTTATGGGCCTAAGAACTACTTGTAAGAAGGTGACAATGAAGACTCCCTTTAAGTTGGTTTATGGTCTAGAGGAAGTTGTACCTATGGAATATTTGGTTCCTAGTCTAAGAATTGCAGCATTCATAGATATGGATGGCATTGGCGTTGTTCAAGAGAGGCTCACGTAGTTGGTCGAATTGGAGGAAGACAGGTTTATTGCAAGATTTCATCAGCAGGTATAGAAGGAACGAGAGAAGGCCTATCACGACAGACACATCAAGAAGAAGGCCTTTAAGCAAGGAGATMTGGTATTGGTATATGACAGCAAGTTCATGAAGCATCCARGGAAGTTCAGGACAYATTGTCTTGGGCCATATGAAGTTGCCTATATTATAGAAGGAGGAGYTGCGTAGTTGAATACTTTGAATGGAGAATGGAAGGAAGGTTTGGTGAATGGGAKTCGGTTGAAATTGTACTATGAAAACTAGCTGCCTTGCAGCTCTCAGTAAGAGTAGAAGGAGAAGGGTCTAGGTACCAGGCGTAGTTGAAACTGGGTACCAGACACAGAAAAGACARTCTGCACACAGTGGGAAACGATAGCGCAKAAAGCACAAKATTCTCCAMGTAGTCTGAAGTTGAAGAGAAATAGAAGGTCYGGTCTTGTAATGACTCAGGATGAGTCACAGGTGAGTGTTGGGGGCYTGTTTTCTYTTGGTTATGGATTAAGGAAGAAAGCGAAGAAAAAGGAAGAGAAAAKATGAAGTACGAACTATGTTGAAGGCACATTGACTGAGATTGGGTCGAAGTGGTCAAAGGAGAAGAAAAGAAGGAGAAAAGTAAGGGAAGATGAGTCGTTGGATGAGAAGATCAAGGAAGACAGATAAGCATGAAAGATGGATCATGGAAAACTCAACAAGTGGAAAAATCCACCATTGGATTCTTTGGAGCACCTTGCGAGAAAGAAGGAAAAATAGGCTGGCGAAGCCCTGAAAACGCGAGTCAAGTTGACCTAGGGTTTTAGACACCTAGAGTTTTGGTACTTAGGGTTTTTACACCTAAGTTTCGACCTAAGGTTGTCGGAGAGTCATTGTAATGTATAAATAAAGGACTAGAGGACCTGGGATGGGTTGGTGCTAGATTAGTTGAGAGTTCATTGTTATTGTGTGATTGAGTGATTATTGTTGTGTGAGAGAGAAGTGTTGAGTGTGAGATCCTTCTGGTATTGTAAGATCTTTAGTTGGGTGTGAAGATCAACCATACAGTTGGGTGCACAATGAGGGTAGAGAAGAAGAGGAAGAGAGAGAGATCTGCAAGCTAAGAGCGCATATAGAACTGTATGTTTTCATATAATATCAAGAAATGCAGTTATGAGGACATATCCCTAGGGAGAGGGTGAACCACGTATATTTTGTGTCTATGTGTTTGATGATGTGTTATTTTCTTCTGTTATTCTGTTATTGCATCATTGTAGTAGATCTGAGATATAGATCGTGTAGTAGACTTAAAGGAGACAAAGAATAACTAGAGTGTTGTGTGTTGTTGCCTTGGATCCACTTGAATTTCCTTTGGTTGTAGACACCTATGTCCTGCAACCCCCTATCACTACTTCGGGTGAGATTGCATCTGCTTCACATGTGTTGTCGAAAGGGCTAGTAGTTAGGGCTTATTGGTGTGTTGTTAGAGTTGAACCCTGGGTCTGCCCCTATGCCAATACCCACTGTGGCAGTTGTTTAGAAATGACTCAGCTTCTTCGTGAGTCAAAAAAGGACGCAAGATATTTTCTAATCCTCGACGATACAAAATGTCATCGATGATAAGGTAATTCTTAGTTTGGTATCGTATACGTCGTCGGTCATATAGCGAGAGATGATGAGGGAACTTAAAATTTTGAAGATAGACAACAATATCTCCATACCAAGGGTCTAATGACGAGACAAGGAAAATATCTTCATCCGCAAATGAATCAACATGGATAACATCCTCATCTAACTGAGGGAAGTCGAATATTAACTCTACAAAAAGTAGTGATTTTTTGGACTTCACAGAAGAGAAATGGAGATCAAATTATTGTTGAATGACAATCCATTTATTGTACTTTTTCCCTATGATACGCCTAGTAAGGATGTATTGAAATGGATTGAAATCGACAACCACAATAGTTTTGCAAAGCAATATATAGTGTTGTAATCGTTGAACTGTGTGAACAACAACCAAAGATAGCTTTTCAACATGAGAATATTTGAGTTCAGGGTCGACTAAGTTTCGACTAAGATAGTAAATAACATGCTCATGGAGCTCTCCATCTTCTTGAAACAACACCATAGCAATCGTCTCTTCAGACACAACGATATAAAGTAGGTAATCTCTATTGTGGACCAAAGAATTCAGTATAGGCATCAACACCAAGGCTTTCTTCAAAGCATCAAAGGATTCTTGGGCTCGCTCATCCCAGCTAAAAGGAGTGTCCTTATTTAAGAGATACATGAAACTCTTAGTAATATTGGCATAGTTCACTATAAACCATCGTAAAAATTTATCTTTCCCCTGTAAACTTTGAAGTTGACGAATAGTGCACAGGGGAGGCAATCAAAGTATTTCCTTAACCTTTAACAGATCTACCATGATCCCATTCTAAGAGACTAAAAATACTAGAAGTTGACCTGACCTAACACAAAATATGCATTTGTGAGGATTCAAATGGATGCGATAATGGTGACATATTTCAAAAACTAGCCGAAGGCGTTTAGGGTGATCCACTCTCTTATGGGAGTGAGAAGCGAGATCGTCGAGATAGGCTTAGACTATATACTTGAGATCGTGAAATGTGAAGGTCATAGATCGTTGGAAGGTTTCTCTGATGTTCTTAAGGCCGAAAGGCATCTTCCGGTATGTGAATGTACCCCAAGGGAAAATAAATTATGTCTTATGTTGGTCCTCAGGCTTAACATGAATTTTGTTATACCCTGAAAATCCATCCATAAAAGAAAACACTTCACTTCCCACACATTCATCGAGAATCTGATCAATGAAGGGTGTCGAGAAGTTTTCTTTGGGACAAGCTTTATTCAGGTCATGAAAATCCATGCATACACGGATGGTTCCTTTCTTTTTATTCATAGGAACAAGATTGGATACCCATTCATTCAAGGAAATCGGGTAGATAAAGCCATCGTTAAGAAGTTTTTCTACCTCTAACTTAATAGCAGGGTCCTCCCTAAGATTGACATCTCTAAGTCATTTTTGAATAGGCTTAGCATCCGGGTAGGTTTTAACCTCATGTTCGACAACTCAAGGTTCTATTCCTGGCATCTCTTCATATGACCAAGAGAATACATCGCATAATTCTTTGAATATCTCGGTGTAGATCAAAATTTCTTCTGGCAAAAAATCTGCACTGATGTATACATTTTCAATCTTTCTAGGAATACGATACATATCGATCGTGATGGTAGGAGGGATACTCGCCATGTTTCCTTCAGCATAAATGTCGTGCGTATCAAGTGGAACTACGGCATGACCGACTGTCTCGCTCAAGGTAGATCTAAAATCATCTTGTTCGATCTTGAAAATCTCGAGGAGAAAATAAGAGTGATGATGCATATCATGCTATGGCCTGTCAAAACCATTCATAGCCTATATGATAGATTCATACGAAAGTAAAGTCTCATCAAGGAGGTCATGTGAACAAGACGATGAAGTGGCCCACACGGACTCTAGAACATGATCCTCCTCATCTATCTGTGAGGTAACAGGATTTGGATTGGCAGAAGAGTCAAGAATATCTTCATACACTACCTTTGTTGTTGATAGTGGCATGTCCATTCCGGCATGTGACTAACCTTCACAAGGTATAGTCGAGGAAGGTAGGGTCCAAGTATCGTTAAAATACTAAGTGTGGAAAGGAACAGACATCTTTGACGAATCAAACCTACTGGACATGGAATATATATGATGAACTAGTGCCATGAAGTCAAAGGTACCCATAAGGGATGATTATATTTTGACACCGATATTCTCAATTGTCGGCTAAGAATTGTCGATCATGGGGATAGAAAGTCCAACCGATGCATTGGGGATAGCGTACGCAAAGGAAAATTGGTCGATCATCACGATCTTTCCATCATGAGGAAAGGCAAGAGTGTGGAATACGAAAGATACGATTACAGTCATAGCATAAGTCCAATTACGTCCTAGTAACAAGTTATATTCGAGGGGCACATCAACCACCTCGACATCCAAATCTACCATCTTCCCACCTAACTGGACCAAGAAGGCAGGAAGAATACCATGAGGGCAGAAGGAATGATCGTCAAAAGCAGTCAACATGGTCAAAGATTGAGAAAGGGTCAGATATTCGAGGGATTTCCAGCAGACCAGGGACATCACACATGTTGCAGCTCCTTCATCAACAACAACATGTTTGATGTTATACTTTGAGTAACCCACATGGATCTGTAATGCCACATGGTAAGGAAAGTGAGGCTTCACATATATGATGTCAAACTTGATAAATTTAGAGCCACAAGGATCTAGATATCCTAATGCAAATAGAAAGGCATTCCTCTGTGAAGGACACNATGAAGTACGAACTATGTTGAAGGCACATTGACTGAGATTGGGTCGAAGTGGTCAAAGGAGAAGAAAAGAAGGAGAAAAGTAAGGGAAGATGAGTCGTTGGATGAGAAGATCAAGGAAGACAGATAAGCATGAAAGATGGATCATGGAAAACTCAACAAGTGGAAAAATCCACCATTGGATTCTTTGGAGCACCTTGCGAGAAAGAAGGAAAAATAGGCTGGCGAAGCCCTGAAAACGCGAGTCAAGTTGACCTAGGGTTTTAGACACCTAGAGTTTTGGTACTTAGGGTTTTTACACCTAAGTTTCGACCTAAGGTTGTCGGAGAGTCATTGTAATGTATAAATAAAGGACTAGAGGACCTGGGATGGGTTGGTGCTAGATTAGTTGAGAGTTCATTGTTATTGTGTGATTGAGTGATTATTGTTGTGTGAGAGAGAAGTGTTGAGTGTGAGATCCTTCTGGTATTGTAAGATCTTTAGTTGGGTGTGAAGATCAACCATACAGTTGGGTGCACAATGAGGGTAGAGAAGAAGAGGAAGAGAGAGAGATCTGCAAGCTAAGAGCGCATATAGAACTGTATGTTTTCATATAATATCAAGAAATGCAGTTATGAGGACATATCCCTAGGGAGAGGGTGAACCACGTATATTTGGTGTCTATGTGTTTGATGCTGTGTTATTTTCTTTTGTTATTCTGTTATTGCATCATTGTAGTAGATCTGAGATATAGCTCGTGTAGTAGACTTAAAGGAGACAAAGAATAACTAGAGTGTTGTGTGTTGTTGCCTTGGATCCACTTGAATTTCCTTTGGTTGTAGACACCTATGTCCTGCAACCCCCTATCGCTACTTTGGGTGAGATTGCATCTGCTTCACAGGTGTTGTCGAAAGGGCTAGTAGTTAGGGCTTGTTGGTGCGTTGTTAGAGTTGAACCCTGGGTCTGCCCCTATGCCAATACCCACTGTGGTAGTTGTTTAGAAATGACTCAGATTCTTCGTGAGTCAAAAAATGACGCAAGATATTTTCTAATCCTCGACGATACAAAATGTCATCGATGATAAGGTAATTCTTAGTTTGGTATCGTATACGTCGTCGGTCATATAGCGAGAGATGATGAGGGAACTTCAAATTTTGAAGATAGACAACAATATCTCCATACCAAGGGTCTAACGACGAGACAAGGAAAATATCTTCATCCGCAAATGAATCAACATGGATAACATCTTCATCTAACCGAGGGAAGTCGAATATTAACTCTGCAAAAAGTAGTGATTTTTTGGACTTCACAGAAGAGAAATGGAGATCAAATTATTGTTGAATGACAATCCATTTATTGTACTTTTTTCCTATGATACGCCTAGTAAGGATGTATTGAAATGGATTGAAATCGACAACCACAATAATTTTGCAAAGCAATATATAGTGTTGTAATCGTTGAACTGTGTGAACAACAACCAAAGATAGCTTTTCAACATGAGAATATTTGAGTTCAGGGTCGACTAAGTTTCGACTAAGATAGTAAATAACATGCTCATGGAGCTCTCCATCTTCTTGAAACAACACCATAGCAATCGTCTCTTCAGACACAACGATATAAAGTAGGTAATCTCTATTGTGGACCAAAGAATTCAGTATAGGCATCAACACCAAGGCTTTCTTCAAAGCATCAAAGGATTCTTGGGCTCGCTCATCCCAGCTAAAAGGAGTGTCCTTATTTAAGAGATACATGAAACTCTTAGTAATATTGGCATAGTTCACTATAAACCATCGTAAAAATTTATCTTTCCCCTGTAAACTTTGAAGTTGACGAATAGTGCACAGGGGAGGCAATCAAAGTATTTCCTTAACCTTTAACAGATCTACCATGATCCCATTCTAAGAGACTAAAAATACTAGAAGTTGACCTGACCTAACACAAAATATGCATTTGTGAGGATTCAAATGGATGCGATAATGGTGACATATTTCAAAAACTAGCCGAAGGCGTTTAGGGTGATCCACTCTCTTATGGGAGTGAGAAGCGAGATCGTCGAGATAGGCTTAGACTATATACTTGAGATCGTGAAATGTGAAGGTCATAGATCGTTGGAAGGTTTCTCTGATGTTCTTAAGGCCGAAAGGCATCTTCCGGTATGTGAATGTACCCCAAGGGAAAATAAATTATGTCTTATGTTGGTCCTCAGGCTTAACATGAATTTTGTTATACCCTGAAAATCCATCCATAAAAGAAAACACTTCACTTCCCACACATTCATCGAGAATCTGATCAATGAAGGGTGTCGAGAAGTTTTCTTTGGGACAAGCTTTATTCAGGTCATGAAAATCCATGCATACACGGATGGTTCCTTTCTTTTTATTCATAGGAACAAGATTGGATACCCATTCATTCAAGGAAATCGGGTAGATAAAGCCATCGTTAAGAAGTTTTTCTACCTCTAACTTAATAGCAGGGTCCTCCCTAAGATTGACATCTCTAAGTCATTTTTGAATAGGCTTAGCATCCGGGTAGGTTTTAACCTCATGTTCGACAACTCAAGGTTCTATTCCTGGCATCTCTTCATATGACCAAGAGAATACATCGCATAATTCTTTGAATATCTCGGTGTAGATCAAAATTTCTTCTGGCAAAAAATCTGCACTGATGTATACATTTTCAATCTTTCTAGGAATACGATACATATCGATCGTGATGGTAGGAGGGATACTCGCCATGTTTCCTTCAGCATAAATGTCGTGCGTATCAAGTGGAACTACGGCATGACCGACTGTCTCGCTCAAGGTAGATCTAAAATCATCTTGTTCGATCTTGAAAATCTCGAGGAGAAAATAAGAGTGATGATGCATATCATGCTATGGCCTGTCAAAACCATTCATAGCCTATATGATAGATTCATACGAAAGTAAAGTCTCATCAAGGAGGTCATGTGAACAAGACGATGAAGTGGCCCACACGGACTCTAGAACATGATCCTCCTCATCTATCTGTGAGGTAACAGGATTTGGATTGGCAGAAGAGTCAAGAATATCTTCATACACTACCTTTGTTGTTGATAGTGGCATGTCCATTCCGGCATGTGACTAACCTTCACAAGGTATAGTCGAGGAAGGTAGGGTCCAAGTATCGTTAAAATACTAAGTGTGGAAAGGAACAGACATCTTTGACGAATCAAACCTACTGGACATGGAATATATATGATGAACTAGTGCCATGAAGTCAAAGGTACCCATAAGGGATGATTATATTTTGACACCGATATTCTCAATTGTCGGCTAAGAATTGTCGATCATGGGGATAGAAAGTCCAACCGATGCATTGGGGATAGCGTACGCAAAGGAAAATTGGTCGATCATCACGATCTTTCCATCATGAGGAAAGGCAAGAGTGTGGAATACGAAAGATACGATTACAGTCATAGCATAAGTCCAATTACGTCCTAGTAACAAGTTATATTCGAGGGGCACATCAACCACCTCGACATCCAAATCTACCATCTTCCCACCTAACTGGACCAAGAAGGCAGGAAGAATACCATGAGGGCAGAAGGAATGATCGTCAAAAGCAGTCAACATGGTCAAAGATTGAGAAAGGGTCAGATATTCGAGGGATTTCCAGCAGACCAGGGACATCACACATGTTGCAGCTCCTTCATCAACAACAACATGTTTGATGTTATACTTTGAGTAACCCACATGGATCTGTAATGCCACATGGTAAGGAAAGTGAGGCTTCACATATATGATGTCAAACTTGATAAATTTAGAGCCACAAGGATCTAGATATCCTAATGCAAATAGAAAGGCATTCCTCTGTGAAGGACACGTCTAGAGTACCTCCAGAGTTGACATCGCAAAATGGGTTTGACCCATATCTTCAACAATAGAGTAATTATGGGCTGCTCTAGCATTAGGATTGTGGGTAGAGCACTTGATTACTCCTTTCGGAATATGAGGTAGGGGCACTAGTTTTTCTATCTGTAAAGGAGTCTCCAGAGGAGGGGGAGACTCTAGTCCAGGTATAGTCTATGGAGAACTATAATCGTGAGACTGAGTGGCTACATTAACCTCATATTTAACCATATTGATGCATATATGGTAACCATCTTGCGTCGTTCAGTTTTGACTCCCACTCGCCGCATTTTCGGCGTTCGAGGAGCTCGAGGACATGTGTTGATTATGTGGAAAAGGATTAGTCAGAAGAGTGGGTGGTAGAGATAAAAGCCTTGCATCTTCTACAACTTTAGGGCATAAGTGGGTAAGGTGGTCGTCTATACAAAGCTTGCAGGGAAACTTCACCTTCCTCCTTTCTTTCTTTCCCTCACCAACATTATTATTCGACTTCTCATTATTACCATTTTTCTTGGGTTTATTATTATTCTTCCCACCCTTACGATTGTTACCACATCCTTTCTTTTATTCCCTCCTGGTTGTTGGTTTCCATTCGGATTAGTCGATGATTGTAAAGAATGTACATTCGTCTAATGAGTAGGAGTGGAGGACACAAACGAAGCTAGCCTTCCTATAGACTGGTTTAGAGACAATTATTTCAACTGGCTTGTCACCAAGTCTGCATATTTCACATTGGCAGAGCCTACAATGCCATCAACATGAGGTATGGGCTTTTGTCTAGGGTCATAGTTTGACCTTGGTTCATCTAGAAGAATATCGTATAACATCCTAGAATGAGCATATATAATATCTAACTGTTGGGATTTAAAAAACGCTTCTTCCTCATATGTAACCCTAGATGTATAAACATCCTTCGAAATATAAGGTTGTAGATACTTAAGGAACCCCTCTAGTAGGAATTCTGGGGGTATGTAGGCCTTGATCAACCTCTTCCATCTACACCACTCTTGGATGTGATTTGAGATATGGGTGGATTTTTCTTGATGCAAGGCTAACAAAAGTTCTATGCCCGCATCGTAACGAACCGACAATTGGAAGTGATTGAGGAAGACTAAAACCATGTGATTTCAATTTTCATACATCCCCCTAGTATCTCTATAAACCATTTCGCGGTGACTCCCATGAGGGTGCATTGAAACAATATCAAACAAATAGAATCATCGTTAGGGGAGTTCGAAGAGCACCAAAGGTGAAAAGTAGTGACATGATCACGAGGATCTTCACGAGTCTTGCCTTCAAATTTTGGAATATCCGAAGGAAGCTTGGTGGGGACGTCGGGCCATGTCGGATCATGATGCACATGGTCAGTCATCAATATAGACAAGTCTGGTAGATTTATCATGGCCAGAAAAGGGAGATGGGGTTCCAACATATGGCCCCAAGATCCCTGGAAATATTGTTGTTAGGGAATTGTAGCCCATCCAGGGTTTTGGTATGCACCATGGACTTGTCTAGGATTGTAAGACCCTTGTCTAAATTGATTCATGAGGGGGTGGTTGGGAACCATTCCAGTAGGAATTTTATGATGAGGGTTGTAAAAATTTCCCCCAGCTGGAGTGGCTCTAGGTTGGGGGTTGCCCAAGGTATGAAACTAACCTCCTATAGGTGTGAATCCAAAGGATAAAGGTGGATTCGTCGTGCAAAAAGTGTTGGTCGGAATCGATACAGATGAGGTAGGTATAAAGGATGGACCACAATCATTAGCTTTTCTGCCATGTTGGATACTCCATCCAGGAGCATTAGGACCAAGATTAGAACCGGGGTGAAAATGAGGAAGGCCTCCAATTGTAGGAGTCATTTATGGGATATGAGCACCACCAAATGAAAATGGATTATGTGGAGGAGTCATGCCCCCAAGTCCAATACTATTATTCAGAGTAGATGTTGGGATGGAGGATGAAAATTGTGATGTGAAATTCGACATACCCTAAGAAAAAGGGCTAGAGGTTGTAGGGATGGACTGAATATTATAGATCGAGGAGTGACAAAGGGACCCAAAAGGGTTATTGGCTATAGGTTGAGTATTCACTATAGGACGAACATGAGTGATAATAGGAACCTTCGGCACTACAACCATTGTGGTTGAAGGTTTTGAAGGAGTATCATTAACTATAGTGGGTATGGGAGTTGAAGGACTCCCAATATCTTTCTGACTCGATTCAGTACTCATCCTTGTATAATCACAAGTCTGGTAAGTGGAGGTGTGTGTACCACATTTGATAACTTTACACCTTTTAGAAGGAAAAGACTCAAGATACAGTGGTAATCGTAACAAGTGGAAAGCTCTGTGGGGAAGCTGGTATGGCTCCACAATGACTCAAGACTTGAGATATAAAAACAAATCCTAAGGCCAACTAGTAATCAAAGAGAACACAAAAATAAAATAAACACAAGGCCAATATGCACACAAACTGGATAAAGTGGTCGAAAGGGGCCTCCCTCCCTAAAGTAAGTATGCATTGCCCAAGAGGGGCCTGAGAATCCCTACAAAAGATCGGAGGTATCAAAATCATTTATAAGGGCCCTCGTGGGCTTGACAACTAGTCAGTCAAATCCCCTTGAAGAGGTAATCATCCATAAAGGATGTGTGTTGTCCGACCCTTATTTGACCCAGGGTACTTGTAGAATAACCCTTGCAAGTAACCTATGTGGTACCTATGTCAAGCAACTAAACAACCACGGAATAACCGATGCGTAGGAGAACAATCGTAAGTCAGGTCTACCGTACGGACAAGGTAGAAAATCCTAAAACCTCGAAAGCACTGCCTCTCACATAGGTAAAGGTACTAGCAAGATCCCCATATATGACTAAATCACCAGAAATATATATAACGCTAAGAAGGTATTGGGGGGGTATCCCCTCAACCAACCTCACGCGACCTCGTGCTTAACTTCAGTGTAAGTGGAGCCTCCTGATGTCACCAATTATACAATGGATTTCACCACTCCCTTAGTCATACACATATGTTGATTTAATAGCCTTGGAGAAGTTTACTCACAAAATCTTATTCCAAGGCTCTAAATNTTTTGCAAAGCAATATATAGTGTTGTAATCGTTGAACTGTGTGAACAACAACCAAAGATAGCTTTTCAACATGAGAATATTTGAGTTCAGGGTCGACTAAGTTTCGACTAAGATAGTAAATAACATGCTCATGGAGCTCTCCATCTTCTTGAAACAACACCATAGCAATCGTCTCTTCAGACACAACGATATAAAGTAGGTAATCTCTATTGTGGACCAAAGAATTCAGTATAGGCATCAACACCAAGGCTTTCTTCAAAGCATCAAAGGATTCTTGGGCTCGCTCATCCCAGCTAAAAGGAGTGTCCTTATTTAAGAGATACATGAAACTCTTAGTAATATTGGCATAGTTCACTATAAACCATCGTAAAAATTTATCTTTCCCCTGTAAACTTTGAAGTTGACGAATAGTGCACAGGGGAGGCAATCAAAGTATTTCCTTAACCTTTAACAGATCTACCATGATCCCATTCTAAGAGACTAAAAATACTAGAAGTTGACCTGACCTAACACAAAATATGCATTTGTGAGGATTCAAATGGATGCGATAATGGTGACATATTTCAAAAACTAGCCGAAGGCGTTTAGGGTGATCCACTCTCTTATGGGAGTGAGAAGCGAGATCGTCGAGATAGGCTTAGACTATATACTTGAGATCGTGAAATGTGAAGGTCATAGATCGTTGGAAGGTTTCTCTGATGTTCTTAAGGCCGAAAGGCATCTTCCGGTATGTGAATGTACCCCAAGGGAAAATAAATTATGTCTTATGTTGGTCCTCAGGCTTAACATGAATTTTGTTATACCCTGAAAATCCATCCATAAAAGAAAACACTTCACTTCCCACACATTCATCGAGAATCTGATCAATGAAGGGTGTCGAGAAGTTTTCTTTGGGACAAGCTTTATTCAGGTCATGAAAATCCATGCATACACGGATGGTTCCTTTCTTTTTATTCATAGGAACAAGATTGGATACCCATTCATTCAAGGAAATCGGGTAGATAAAGCCATCGTTAAGAAGTTTTTCTACCTCTAACTTAATAGCAGGGTCCTCCCTAAGATTGACATCTCTAAGTCATTTTTGAATAGGCTTAGCATCCGGGTAGGTTTTAACCTCATGTTCGACAACTCAAGGTTCTATTCCTGGCATCTCTTCATATGACCAAGAGAATACATCGCATAATTCTTTGAATATCTCGGTGTAGATCAAAATTTCTTCTGGCAAAAAATCTGCACTGATGTATACATTTTCAATCTTTCTAGGAATACGATACATATCGATCGTGATGGTAGGAGGGATACTCGCCATGTTTCCTTCAGCATAAATGTCGTGCGTATCAAGTGGAACTACGGCATGACCGACTGTCTCGCTCAAGGTAGATCTAAAATCATCTTGTTCGATCTTGAAAATCTCGAGGAGAAAATAAGAGTGATGATGCATATCATGCTATGGCCTGTCAAAACCATTCATAGCCTATATGATAGATTCATACGAAAGTAAAGTCTCATCAAGGAGGTCATGTGAACAAGACGATGAAGTGGCCCACACGGACTCTAGAACATGATCCTCCTCATCTATCTGTGAGGTAACAGGATTTGGATTGGCAGAAGAGTCAAGAATATCTTCATACACTACCTTTGTTGTTGATAGTGGCATGTCCATTCCGGCATGTGACTAACCTTCACAAGGTATAGTCGAGGAAGGTAGGGTCCAAGTATCGTTAAAATACTAAGTGTGGAAAGGAACAGACATCTTTGACGAATCAAACCTACTGGACATGGAATATATATGATGAACTAGTGCCATGAAGTCAAAGGTACCCATAAGGGATGATTATATTTTGACACCGATATTCTCAATTGTCGGCTAAGAATTGTCGATCATGGGGATAGAAAGTCCAACCGATGCATTGGGGATAGCGTACGCAAAGGAAAATTGGTCGATCATCACGATCTTTCCATCATGAGGAAAGGCAAGAGTGTGGAATACGAAAGATACGATTACAGTCATAGCATAAGTCCAATTACGTCCTAGTAACAAGTTATATTCGAGGGGCACATCAACCACCTCGACATCCAAATCTACCATCTTCCCACCTAACTGGACCAAGAAGGCAGGAAGAATACCATGAGGGCAGAAGGAATGATCGTCAAAAGCAGTCAACATGGTCAAAGATTGAGAAAGGGTCAGATATTCGAGGGATTTCCAGCAGACCAGGGACATCACACATGTTGCAGCTCCTTCATCAACAACAACATGTTTGATGTTATACTTTGAGTAACCCACATGGATCTGTAATGCCACATGGTAAGGAAAGTGAGGCTTCACATATATGATGTCAAACTTGATAAATTTAGAGCCACAAGGATCTAGATATCCTAATGCAAATAGAAAGGCATTCCTCTGTGAAGGACACATCTGGAGTACCTCCAGAGTTGACATTGCAAAATGGGTTTGACCCATATCTTCAACAATAGAGTAATTATGGGTTGCTCTAGCATTAGGATTGTGGGTAGAGCACTTGATTACTCCTTTTGGAATATGAGGTAGGGGCTCTAGTTTTTCGATTCGTAAAGGAGTCTCCAGAGGAGGGGGAGACTCTAGTCCAGGTATAGTCTGTGGAGAACTATAATCGTGAGACTGAGTGGCTACATTAACCTCATATTTAACCATATTGATGCATATATGGTAACCATCTTGCGTCGGTCAGTTTTGACTCCCACTTGCCGCATTTTCGGCGTTCGAGGAGCTCGAGGACATGTGTTGATTATGTGGAAAAGGATTAGTCAGAAGAGTGGGTGGTAGAGATAAAAGCCTTGCATATTCTACAAGTTTGGGGCATAAGTGGGTAAGGTGGTCGTCTATACAAAGCTTGCAGGGAAACTTCACCTTCCTCCTTTCTTTCTTTCCCTCACCAACATTATTATTCGACTTCTCATTATTACCATTGTTCTTGGGTTTATTATTATTATTCCCACCCTTACGATTGTTACCACATCCTTTCTTTTATTCCCTCCTGGTTGTTGGTTTCCATTCGGATTAGTCGATGATTGTAAAGAATGTACATCCGTCTAATGAGTAGGAGTGGAGGACACAAACGAAGCTAGCCTTCCTATAGACTGGTTTAGAGACAATTATTTCAACTGGCTTGTCACCAAGTCTTCATATTTCACATTGGCAGAGCCTACAATGCCATCAACATGAGGTATGGGCTTTTGTCTAGGGTCATAGTTTGACCTTGGTTCATCTATAAGAATATCGTATAACATCCTAGACTGAGCATATATAATATCTAACTGTTGGGATTTAAAAATCGCTTCTTCCTCATATGTAACCCTAGATGTATAAACATCCTTCGAAATATAAGGTTCTAGATACTTAAGGAACCCCTCTAGTAGGAATTCTGGGGGTATGTAGGCCTTGATCAACCTCTTCCATCTACACCACTCTTGGATGTGATTTGAGATATGGGTGGCTTTTTCCTGATGCAAGGCTAACAAAAGTTCTATGCCCGCATCGTAACAAACTGACAATTGGAAGTGATTGAGGAAGACTAAAACCATGTGATTTCAATTTTTATACATCCCCCTAGTATCTCTATAAACCATTTCGCGGTGACCCCCATGAGGGTGCATTGAAACAATATCAAACAAATAGAATCATCGTTAGGGGAGTTCGAAGAGCACCAAAGGTGAAAAGTAGTGACATGATCACGAGGATCTTCACCGGTCTTGCCTTCAAACTTTGGAATATCCGAAGGAAGCTTGGTGGGGACGTCGGGCCATGTCGGATCATGATGCACATGGTCATTCATCAATATAGACAAGTCTGGTAGATTGATCATGGCCAGAAAAGGGAGATGGGGTTGCAACATATGGCCCCAAGATCCCTGGAAATATTGTTGTTAGGGAATTGTAGCCCATCCAGGGTTTTGGTATGCACCATGGACTTGTCTAGGATTGTAAGACCCTCGTCTGAATTGATTCATGAGGGGGTGGTTGGGAACCATTCCAGTAGGAATTTTATGATGAGGGTTGTAAAAATTTCCCCCAGCTGGAGTGGCTCCAGGTTGGGGGTTGCCCAAGGTATGAAACTAACCTCCTACAGGTGTGAATCCAAAGGATAAAGGTGGATTCATCGTGCCAAAAGTGTTGGTCGGAATCGATACAGATGAGGTAGGTGTAAAGGATGGACCACAATCATTATCTTGTCTGCCATGTTGGATACTCCATCCAGGAGAATTAGGACCAAGATTAGAACTGGGGTGAAAATGAGGAAGGCCTCCAATTGTAGGAGTCGTTTATGGGATATGAGCACCACCAAATGAAAATGGATTATGTGGAGGAGTCATGCCCCCAAGTCCAATACTATTATTCAGAGTAGATGTTGGGATGGAGGATGAAAATTGTGATGTGAAATTCGACATACCCTAAGAAAAAGGGCTAGAGGTTGTAGGGATGGACTGAATATTATAGATCGAGGAGTGACAAAGGGACCCAAAAGGGTTATTGGCTATAGGTTGAGTATTCACTATAGGACGAACATGAGTGATAATAGGAACCTTCGGCACTACAACCATTGTGGTTGAAGGTTTTGAAGGAGTATCATTAACTATAGTGGGTATGGGAGTTGAAGGACTCCCAATATCTTTCTGACTCGATTCAGTACTCATCCTTGTATAATCACAAGTCTGGTAAGTGGAGGTGTGTGTACCACATTTGATAACTTTACACCTTTTAGAAGGAAAAGACTCAAGATACAGTGGTAATCGTAACAAGTGGAAAGCTCTGTGGGGAAGCTGGTATGGCTCCACAATGACTCAAGACTTGAGATATAAAAACAAATCCTAAGGCCAACTAGTAATCAAAGAGAACACAAAAATAAAATAAACACAAGGCCAATATGCACACAAACTGGATAAAGTGGTCGAAAGGGGCCTCCCTCCCTAAAGTAAGTATGCATTGCCCAAGAGGGGCCTGAGAATCCCTACAAAAGATCGGAGGTATCAAAATCATTTATAAGGGCCCTCGTGGGCTTGACAACTAGTCAGTCAAATCCCCTTGAAGAGGTAATCATCCATAAAGGATGTGTGTTGTCCGACCCTTATTTGACCCAGGGTACTTGTAGAATAACCCTTGCAAGTAACCTATGTGGTACCTATGTCAAGCAACTAAACAACCACGGAATAACCGATGCGTAGGAGAACAATCGTAAGTCAGGTCTACCGTACGGACAAGGTAGAAAATCCTAAAACCTCGAAAGCACTGCCTCTCACATAGGTAAAGGTACTAGCAAGATCCCCATATATGACTAAATCACCAGAAATATATATAACGCTAAGAAGGTATTGGGGGGGTATCCCCTCAACCAACCTCACGCGACCTCGTGCTTAACTTCAGTGTAAGTGGAGCCTCCTGATGTCACCAATTATACAATGGATTTCACCACTCCCTTAGTCATACACATATGTTGATTTAATAGCCTTGGAGAAGTTTACTCACAAAATCTTATTCCAAGGCTCTAAATCCTAAGCTAGTTTGTGCACCCTAGAAAATAAAATAATTTCTAATCAATTTTAAATTATCAGCGTTGATTTTAGTGGCCTTGCTTACTCAAAAAAGGTGTGGTCATGAAACTAATGATGTTATGACTCAACTAGTTAGGATATGGGAATTGAAGTTAGGGTAGGACAAGAAACTCAATATAAATGAGAGAAATCAAAGGAGAAAAACACTCGAAACTCTGAAAAGAAGATTCTTTCCCCAGTATAGTCGTTAATTTTGTTACGAGAAAAATCTCTCTATGGCATGGGATAAATCACAATAGATGGAAATGACTTCAAAAATCAACTCTAATCCCAGGTATGCTATATAAACAAATATGCTAACAAGACAAGATGAAGATCCTACATCATCCAGACATTCGATGAAGTCCACCATTGAGCACTTGAATCAAAGAAATATACCTGCAACTTGTCGTCAACAACCAATAAATGAAAGCATATGGTGACAATATATAAAATTATCACATTCAATAGCATAATACATCAACATTCATAATAAATATTCCCATGGAATAACAATTCAAATATTTGCAAGATATTAATTGGATGAAAAAAGAGTATTTCTATTAAAATGTAATCAACAGAGAGTGAATGAATTACAAACTTTAGTGTCGGCATAGTTCGAAACCGAGAAACTAAGTCCCTTTGAGCTGGGCCTCCATCACTTCAATCCTCCACCAAAGTCAAGCTCATATAAGAGAGACAATGAGGTTCTCAATCAAGTAGGGAAGATATTGGGGGTTGAACAATGTGTTCAGACTTAAAAGGACAAAGGGATGCAGGCTCAATATGAAGTGAATAATTTCTCCAATATAACTTTTCTCTCAAAGTTGAATGCTTATCCTCTTTTCCACAGCTTGGATATGGCCCATTTATAGCTTTCAATTGGAACTCAAGGGCCGATTCAAAACGTTTCCAGTATATGAAAGGTCAAGGATCATGGAGCCCGTGATGTGACATGGAAACCTGACACTATTTTTTAATTTTGGGCACAAAATTCGATGTACGCGGGTTGTAATGGTGCAACCTACATATATGCATGTTGTATAATAGTTAGGGCACGTATATGTGAAAAATATTGTTTTTAGCTCTAGGATTTCCAAAAAGGGACTTCAAGTCTACATAGGGAAATGGAAAAAGGCCTTCTGAGAAAATTTTCATAGGGTGAGGCAAATATTGCTATAACANTTTATGGGATATGAGCACCACCAAATGAAAATGGATTATGTGGAGGAGTCATGCCCCCAAGTCCAATACTATTATTCAGAGTAGATGTTGGGATGGAGGATGAAAATTGTGATGTGAAATTCGACATACCCTAAGAAAAAGGGCTAGAGGTTGTAGGGATGGACTGAATATTATAGATCGAGGAGTGACAAAGGGACCCAAAAGGGTTATTGGCTATAGGTTGAGTATTCACTATAGGACGAACATGAGTGATAATAGGAACCTTCGGCACTACAACCATTGTGGTTGAAGGTTTTGAAGGAGTATCATTAACTATAGTGGGTATGGGAGTTGAAGGACTCCCAATATCTTTCTGACTCGATTCAGTACTCATCCTTGTATAATCACAAGTCTGGTAAGTGGAGGTGTGTGTACCACATTTGATAACTTTACACCTTTTAGAAGGAAAAGACTCAAGATACAGTGGTAATCGTAACAAGTGGAAAGCTCTGTGGGGAAGCTGGTATGGCTCCACAATGACTCAAGACTTGAGATATAAAAACAAATCCTAAGGCCAACTAGTAATCAAAGAGAACACAAAAATAAAATAAACACAAGGCCAATATGCACACAAACTGGATAAAGTGGTCGAAAGGGGCCTCCCTCCCTAAAGTAAGTATGCATTGCCCAAGAGGGGCCTGAGAATCCCTACAAAAGATCGGAGGTATCAAAATCATTTATAAGGGCCCTCGTGGGCTTGACAACTAGTCAGTCAAATCCCCTTGAAGAGGTAATCATCCATAAAGGATGTGTGTTGTCCGACCCTTATTTGACCCAGGGTACTTGTAGAATAACCCTTGCAAGTAACCTATGTGGTACCTATGTCAAGCAACTAAACAACCACGGAATAACCGATGCGTAGGAGAACAATCGTAAGTCAGGTCTACCGTACGGACAAGGTAGAAAATCCTAAAACCTCGAAAGCACTGCCTCTCACATAGGTAAAGGTACTAGCAAGATCCCCATATATGACTAAATCACCAGAAATATATATAACGCTAAGAAGGTATTGGGGGGGTATCCCCTCAACCAACCTCACGCGACCTCGTGCTTAACTTCAGTGTAAGTGGAGCCTCCTGATGTCACCAATTATACAATGGATTTCACCACTCCCTTAGTCATACACATATGTTGATTTAATAGCCTTGGAGAAGTTTACTCACAAAATCTTATTCCAAGGCTCTAAATACTAAGCTAGTTTGTGCACCCTAGAAAATAAAATCATTTCTAATCAATTTTAAATTATCAGCGTTGATTTTAGTGGCCTTGCTTACTCAAAAAAGGTGTGGTCATGAAACTAATGATGTTATGACTCAACTAGTTAGGATATGGGAATTGAAGTTAGGGTAGGACAAGAAACTCAATATAAATGAGAGAAATCAAAGGAGAAAAACACCCGAAACTCTGAAAAGAAGATTCCTTCCCCAGTATAGTCATTAATTGTGTTACGAGAAAAATATCTCTATGGCATGGGATAAATCACAATAGATGGAAATGACTTCAAAAATCAACTCTAATCCCAAGTATGCTATATAAACAAATATGCTAACAAGACAAGATGAAGATCCTACATCGTCCAGACATTCGATGAAGTCCACCATTGAGCACTTGACTCAAAGAAATATACCTGCAACTTGTCGTCAACAACCAATAAATGCAAGCATATGGTGACAATATATAAAATTATCACATTCAATAGCATAATACATCAACATTCATAATAAATATTCCCATGGAATAACAATTCAAATATTTGCAACATATTAATTGGATGAAAAAAGATTATTTTTATTAAAATGTAATCAACAGAGAGTGAATGAATTACAAACTTTAGTGTCGGCATAGTTNAGGTGTGGTCATGAAACTAATGATGTTATGACTCAACTAGTTAGGATATGGGAATTGAAGTTAGGGTAGGACAAGAAACTCAATATAAATGAGAGAAATCAAAGGAGAAAAACACTCGAAACTCTGAAAAGAAGATTCTTTCCCCAGTATAGTCGTTAATTTTGTTACGAGAAAAATCTCTCTATGGCATGGGATAAATCACAATAGATGGAAATGACTTCAAAAATCAACTCTAATCCCAGGTATGCTATATAAACAAATATGCTAACAAGACAAGATGAAGATCCTACATCATCCAGACATTCGATGAAGTCCACCATTGAGCACTTGAATCAAAGAAATATACCTGCAACTTGTCGTCAACAACCAATAAATGAAAGCATATGGTGACAATATATAAAATTATCACATTCAATAGCATAATACATCAACATTCATAATAAATATTCCCATGGAATAACAATTCAAATATTTGCAAGATATTAATTGGATGAAAAAAGAGTATTTCTATTAAAATGTAATCAACAGAGAGTGAATGAATTACAAACTTTAGTGTCGGCATAGTTCGAAACCGAGAAACTAAGTCCCTTTGAGCTGGGCCTCCATCACTTCAATCCTCCACCAAAGTCAAGCTCATATAAGAGAGACAATGAGGTTCTCAATCAAGTAGGGAAGATATTGGGGGTTGAACAATGTGTTCAGACTTAAAAGGACAAAGGGATGCAGGCTCAATATGAAGTGAATAATTTCTCCAATATAACTTTTCTCTCAAAGTTGAATGCTTATCCTCTTTTCCACAGCTTGGATATGGCCCATTTATAGCTTTCAATTGGAACTCAAGGGCCGATTCAAAACGTTTCCAGTATATGAAAGGTCAAGGATCATGGAGCCCGTGATGTGACATGGAAACCTGACACTATTTTTTAATTTTGGGCACAAAATTCGATGTACGCGGGTTGTAATGGTGCAACCTACATATATGCATGTTGTATAATAGTTAGGGCACGTATATGTGAAAAATATTGTTTTTAGCTCTAGGATTTCCAAAAAGGGACTTCAAGTCTACATAGGGAAATGGAAAAAGGCCTTCTGAGAAAATTTTCATAGGGTGAGGCAAATATTGCTATAACAGAAATTGGAAAAATGGTTTCTAGATTTGAACCAGAGAAATTTGATCCAACCACAATTCACAAAGATTGCCCATAAATTTTTGAAAAACACTGATGGATCTCTTTCTTTGAAAATTTTGATGGACATTGTGAGAAAGTTAGCATGAAGTTTGATTTCTCTTTTGATGGTGAAAGGTCCACTGTGGGAAACCTCACCATCAGATTATCTAAAGACATCATTGCGCAAGTAACTAGATTACCTCAACGGGGAGAGAGATACTTTAAAAGTAAATAGTTTAAAGAAAAATTTTGGACCCCATTCATAACTATATTAGGGCATCATCAATAAACTAAAAAAAAAAGGATTCCAAGGAGTTGGTTGATTCATGCATTAGATAAGATATCCTATATTGTTCAAAATTTCATTACTTGTGAAGGGAGGTTCAACATCATTTATCTATATCATATCAAACTTTTGCAGCATTTGAGAGATGATATTGAAATTAACATGCCTTACTATTTTCTCCAAAGTCTTTCTAAAATGTCTAAAGGTGTCCAAAAACAAGATAAGAATACGGAGAAAAGTTTATATCATCATGGCTTAATCAAGATGATTGTTACACATGAGTTGCAAAAAAAAGAACTTTCATGGCATCATTTTGTAATCAGCAGTGGATATGAAACAATAAAGGAAGAACCTAGGGAAGAAGAAATCCCACTTCTAAGTGATTATGAAGAAGAAATACAAACCCATAGGGAGACAAGATTAAAAAAACTAATGGGGGGGAAGAAAAATGATAAGTACAATGAGAAGAGAAAAGGAAATTCGGGAGAAATATAAGGTGACAGAGGATCATTGAAAAAAGATCAGAGATATTTGTGTGCATGAGGACATGCAAGACCTTCCTCTTGGGGGAGATGTTGGGTACCATTTTTTATGCTTATTTCCACCATAGAATCCATATGTTTGCCTCCATTTTCCTTTCATATCTCTCATATTTCCTCCATATTAGATTCAAATTGATCATCTCAGGTACATTTGTCATTAACTTTTTATGATTTGAATTTTAACAAAATTTAGACATTAAAATTAAATTTTTAGCACAAATTACGGGAAGTTGCAACTTCCGATAATAGCTCTGAGGTTCATATTCTTTCAGGATAGCTAGGAGAATTTTGAGACATGTGGATTGATCCTTGATTTCCACAGATGGACAAATACCTATTCTCTTCCATAAATTGGCTTCACACGTGTCTGGTCAATGTTGGTCAAAACTGACCACTTTTGCAGGAAATGCCATGTTTTTAGCATAAAATATGGGAAGTTTTGGATTTCATGGGATTTCTTCATATTTTATGGATTTGAGAGATGGGGTCTGATCTCATTGGCACATTTTATGGATATTAGAAACCAACTAGAGTAGTTTTATCATTTTGGTTACAAAACCTTTTGTATAGATAACCAAGACATGGATGGAAACATAAGCTACTATGTTCATATTTCTATTGGACTGCAGTCAATATATTTGGATTTGTTGGTTACACAATTTATGATTTTATGAATGCTTTGATTTTTTTATCAAATATCTTTTAACTAGTTTAACATCAAAGTGTGCAAGAAAAGCGTGGAGGGCCCCCATTACCAAGCCTGTGCACTCAGTTTTTGAATGTTTTCATAGTTGTAACAATGGTATGATTTTACATTTGTTGTAGTCTATTTCTTAAAAGTTTTATTTTCATTAGAATAACTTAATTTTTGATAAGTTATGTAACACAATGTGAATTCATCTCTTGTAAAAGAGCTCAATGCATTCTTACTTACAACAATAAAGTTTTGTTAAATGTCGTTGTTTATTTTTATGATTTTTTATGCTTCATACTTGATGATCTAAGTGTTGTCAGGTTTTGTGAAACATGATGAATGTACCTCCTGCAAGGGAGTTCAATGTTTTCTTTCTTATAGAATCCAAGTCATTAAGACACTTTAGGTTCATTTCCAATGCAAGTATGTTTGATTGTTGATAGATGTTGTAGAACACTATGAAAAGACCTCTTCTAAAGGAGTTTAGTGTTCTCTCATTAACAACAACTGAGTCTTGTTGTGAGTTCTTATTTCCTTTTAACTCAAGATTATTTCATGTAAGTGTGATTTTCCTTAAAATCTAGTTCATATCTACAAGTCCATATATTTTGGTGTGCTTCGAAGTTCTATGAATTTNAGGTGTGGTCATGAAACTAATGATGTTATGACTCAACTAGTTAGGATATGGGAATTGAAGTTAGGGTAGGACAAGAAACTCAATATAAATGAGAGAAATCAAAGGAGAAAAACACTCGAAACTCTGAAAAGAAGATTCTTTCCCCAGTATAGTCGTTAATTTTGTTACGAGAAAAATCTCTCTATGGCATGGGATAAATCACAATAGATGGAAATGACTTCAAAAATCAACTCTAATCCCAGGTATGCTATATAAACAAATATGCTAACAAGACAAGATGAAGATCCTACATCATCCAGACATTCGATGAAGTCCACCATTGAGCACTTGAATCAAAGAAATATACCTGCAACTTGTCGTCAACAACCAATAAATGAAAGCATATGGTGACAATATATAAAATTATCACATTCAATAGCATAATACATCAACATTCATAATAAATATTCCCATGGAATAACAATTCAAATATTTGCAAGATATTAATTGGATGAAAAAAGAGTATTTCTATTAAAATGTAATCAACAGAGAGTGAATGAATTACAAACTTTAGTGTCGGCATAGTTCGAAACCGAGAAACTAAGTCCCTTTGAGCTGGGCCTCCATCACTTCAATCCTCCACCAAAGTCAAGCTCATATAAGAGAGACAATGAGGTTCTCAATCAAGTAGGGAAGATATTGGGGGTTGAACAATGTGTTCAGACTTAAAAGGACAAAGGGATGCAGGCTCAATATGAAGTGAATAATTTCTCCAATATAACTTTTCTCTCAAAGTTGAATGCTTATCCTCTTTTCCACAGCTTGGATATGGCCCATTTATAGCTTTCAATTGGAACTCAAGGGCCGATTCAAAACGTTTCCAGTATATGAAAGGTCAAGGATCATGGAGCCCGTGATGTGACATGGAAACCTGACACTATTTTTTAATTTTGGGCACAAAATTCGATGTACGCGGGTTGTAATGGTGCAACCTACATATATGCATGTTGTATAATAGTTAGGGCACGTATATGTGAAAAATATTGTTTTTAGCTCTAGGATTTCCAAAAAGGGACTTCAAGTCTACATAGGGAAATGGAAAAAGGCCTTCTGAGAAAATTTTCATAGGGTGAGGCAAATATTGCTATAACAAAAATTGGAAAAATGGTTTCTAGATTTGAACCAGAGAAATTTGATCCAACCACAATTCACAAAGATTGCCCATAAATTTTTGAAAAACACTAATGGATCTCTTTCTTTGAAAATTTTGATGGACATTGTGAGAAAGTTAGCATGAAGTTTGATTTCTCTTTTGATGGTGAAAGGTCCACAGTGGGAAACCTCACCATCAGATTATCTAAAGACATCATTGCGCAAGTAACTAGATTACCTCAACGGGGAGAGAGATACTTTAAAAGTAAATAGTTTAAAGAAAAAATTTGGACCCCATTCATAACTAGATTAGGGCATCATCAATAAACTAAAAAAAAAAGGATTCCAAGGAGTTGGTTGATTCATACATTAGATGAGATATCCTATATTGTTCAAAATTTCATTACTTGTGAAGGGAGGTTCAACATCAGTTATCTATATCATATCAAACTTTTGCAGCATTTGAGAGATGATATTGAAATTAACATGCCTTACTATTTTCTCCAAAGTCTTTCTAAAATATCTAAAGGTGTCCAAAAACAAGATAAGAATACGGAGAAAAGTGTATATCATCATGGCTTAATCAAGATGATTGTTACACATGAGTTGCAAAAAAAAGAACTTTCATGGCAGCATTTTGTAATCAACAGTGGATATGAAACAATAAAGGAAGAACCTAGGGAAGAAGAAATCCCACTTCTAAGTGATTATGAAGAAGAAATACAAACCCATAAGGAGACAAGATTAAAAAAACTAATGGGGGGGAAGAAAAATGATAAGTACGATGAGAAGAGAAAAGGAAATTCGGGAGAAATATAAGGTGACAGAGGATCATTGACAAAAGATCAGATATATTTGTGTGCATGAGGACATGCAAGACCTTCCTCTTGGGGGAGATGTTGGGTACCATTTTTTATGCTTATTTCCACCATAGAATCCATATTTTTGCCTCCATTTTCCTTTCATATCTCTCATATTTCCTCCATATTAGATTCAAATTGATCATCTCAGGCACATTTGTCATTAACTTTTTATGATTTGAATTTTAACAAAATTTAGACATTAAAATTAAATTTTTAGCACAAATTACGGGAAGTTGCAACTTCCGATAATAGCTCTGAGGTTCATATTCTTTCAGGATAGCTAGGAGAATTTTGAGACATGTGGATTGATCCTTGATTTCCACAGATGGACAAATACCTATTCTCTTCCATAAATTGGCTTCACACGTGTCTGGTCAATGTTGGTCAAAACTGACCACTTTTGCAGGAAATGCCATGTTTTTAGCATAAAATATGGGAAGTTTTGGATTTCATGGGATTTCTTCATATTTTATGGATTTGAGAGATGGGGTCTGATCTCATTGGCACATTTTATGGATATTAGAAACCAACTAGAGTAGTTTTATCATTTTGGTTACAAAACCTTTTGTATAGATAACCAAGACATGGATGGAAACATAAGCTACTATGTTCATATTTCTATTGGACTGCAGTCAATATATTTGGATTTGTTGGTTACACAATTTATGATTTTATGAATGCTTTGATTTTTTTATCAAATATCTTTTAACTAGTTTAACATCAAAGTGTGCAAGAAAAGCGTGGAGGGCCCCCATTACCAAGCCTGTGCACTCAGTTTTTGAATGTTTTCATAGTTGTAACAATGGTATGATTTTACATTTGTTGTAGTCTATTTCTTAAAAGTTTTATTTTCATTAGAATAACTTAATTTTTGATAAGTTATGTAACACAATGTGAATTCATCTCTTGTAAAAGAGCTCAATGCATTCTTACTTACAACAATAAAGTTTTGTTAAATGTCGTTGTTTATTTTTATGATTTTTTATGCTTCATACTTGATGATCTAAGTGTTGTCAGGTTTTGTGAAACATGATGAATGTACCTCCTGCAAGGGAGTTCAATGTTTTCTTTCTTATAGAATCCAAGTCATTAAGACACTTTAGGTTCATTTCCAATGCAAGTATGTTTGATTGTTGATAGATGTTGTAGAACACTATGAAAAGACCTCTTCTAAAGGAGTTTAGTGTTCTCTCATTAACAACAACTGAGTCTTGTTGTGAGTTCTTATTTCCTTTTAACTCAAGATTATTTCATGTAAGTGTGATTTTCCTTAAAATCTAGTTCATATCTACAAGTCCATATATTTTGGTGTGCTTCGAAGTTCTATGAATTTCCAGATTGATATTAAAATACACGATCTAATTTACATCCGTAAGATAGACCAATAGGATCATTGTAATTTGCTCAGAAGAATGCATGTAGCCGCCAATATTTTCATAGAGATTATTTACCACCATTCGAGCAAGATTGTTTTCATTCTGCATTTAACTGTTTTCAGCAAATTTCTTTATTGAATAGAAATCAAGTTTCATTGTATCTTTGTTATTTCTCATTGTGTCTTTGTGTTAATGTTATAGATATGTGTTTCATTGCATTCTGTTCATAAATCCAGATCCGTGGTATCAAAGCGTTCTTATCTTCATTTGTTTCTATTTGCATGTCCCCAACGAGGTCAGGGTATAAGAAGTTGGGACTCGAACCAGTTGAGCCTTTGCAAGATCGACCTCACCGACCCTGACAACCGCCCATGGGGGAGGAAAAGAGAGATGATGGGGAAGGAGATCCCTTTAAACATTTTCTCGAGGAATCCCTCATGTGACAAAGGAACGAGACGATGGATATTTTTTTGTAAATCCTTCGACGACTTCAAATATGCAACACATTTTCCTCGAGAAAAGGTGCCACCCCCTTCAAGGTACAAATCAATTTTCATATTCCTATATTTAAAGTTTAGATAGATGTGAATGTTTTAGACAAATGGTTAAACCTTCTGGAAGGGTATTTTTTTTCCATAACTTTTTCGATAGAGAAAAGATTACATTTTCACTCCTTAAGGTCGTTCCACATGTCAAAGATTAGTGAGAGACTTTCTGTGAGAAAAAGGAAGTAGAGGAATCTCCATTATTGTTAGTCACACCCACTTGTGGTTCTTTCAGGGATGTTATTAAGGAACAATACTAACCTATTGGAAGTTATGACGACTTATATACAATATGGATCACACTATGGCAAGAAAGGGACCAAACAGTGCCATAGTTCACTAATGTCTTCCATACCTTGTGCACCAAGCTAGGTATCAAAGACTCTGAGCGACATATGGTGTTCAAGTATTGTGGAGGTTTTCATAGATACATCCAGATATAAATGGATTTTGTGGAAATATCTTCCTTTTGTGCAGCCTATCGATATGCTATCAAAATCGAGCATAAGATTAAAAAAACACACGACATTTTGGGTCTATGAAAATCTCACAGTAGAAGTAGGGAAAAGACAGCCCCAACCTATAGAAAAAAGGATAGAGAAAGGATGGACAGCCTCAGGACAACCATTATAATACACAAACAAAGAAGGACAATGGGAAGACAAATAAAGACACTGGGAAGTGGTGTGAGTTCCATAAGATCCCCTGACATAACACTGTTGAATGTCGCTCAAAAAAGTCTTTGGTGGTCAAGGTGAAATGCTCCGAATCAGATGTGGGTTTTGATTCCGAGTCAAAACCAGAAAAAGGGAGACAGATCATTGACACAGAACCCAGTGCCACCATTTCTACCACCAAGATCCATCCTAGTGAACCTAATGAATCAGAGGAGGGTTGGCACCTCTTTCATTCACAATGTGGGTGAAGGGTACTCTGATCCACTTCATCATTGATAGTGATAGCTAGAAGAACCTCATCGCAGCAAAGGTCATCAAGAGGTTGGCTCTGTCGACGACACCACACCCACAATCATACACCATCGGATGGATCCACAAAGGGAGAGATCTATGTGTCAACCAACAGTTTCTCATGCCCTATGTCATCAATCCCTTAAAAGATGAGGTATTTGTTTTATGTTTCCCCCCTTGAAGTTTGTGATGTTCTTTGGGGACAACCTTGTTTATGGAAAAGGCATGCCTCATAGTGTTATTATTACTTTGGACAGGAAATTGTACAGGATACCCAAGGTAGTCCGACCTACTTCCATTTCCTTTATCTCTGCCAAAGCAATGCAGGAAGGTCATCTCTCAGACCATAAATTTTGTATTCTTCGTGATTCATGCTCAAAGTGAGCGGAAGGTTGCAGCCACATCCATGGCCTTCATGGCCAGTCTTTCCACACAGCAAAAGAAAGTGGATAAGGTCATGGAATAATACAAAGACATCTTCTCCTCACTCATTGGGGTACCTCTACACTGTCAGGTCAAGCATTCAATCAATTTTACCCCCGGTGCACCGCTACCTAATGGGCTAGTTTATTGTCGCTCTCTATTAGAAAATGAGGAAATCAAGCACCGGATACAAGATATTTTATAAAATTCGCACATATGACCAAGATCATCACCTTGTGGAAGGCCAATCATTCTTCTACAGAAGAAATACAAGACCTGGTGAATCTGCATTGATTATCGGGCCATACATAAAAGCACAGTCAGGAATCGATACCCAATTCCCCAAATTTACGATCTCCTTGGCCAACTCCATGGGGAAAAATACTTTAGTAAGATTGATATGAAGTCTGACTACCACTAGGTCCCAATAGATCAGACTGATGTGTGGAAGACTATCTTCAATTCCAAAGAAGGTATTTTTGAATGGCTAGTCATTCCCTTTGNACATTTGTCATTAACTTTTTATGATTTGAATTTTAACAAAATTTAGACATTAAAATTAAATTTTTAGCACAAATTACGGGAAGTTGCAACTTCCGATAATAGCTCTGAGGTTCATATTCTTTCAGGATAGCTAGGAGAATTTTGAGACATGTGGATTGATCCTTGATTTCCACAGATGGACAAATACCTATTCTCTTCCATAAATTGGCTTCACACGTGTCTGGTCAATGTTGGTCAAAACTGACCACTTTTGCAGGAAATGCCATGTTTTTAGCATAAAATATGGGAAGTTTTGGATTTCATGGGATTTCTTCATATTTTATGGATTTGAGAGATGGGGTCTGATCTCATTGGCACATTTTATGGATATTAGAAACCAACTAGAGTAGTTTTATCATTTTGGTTACAAAACCTTTTGTATAGATAACCAAGACATGGATGGAAACATAAGCTACTATGTTCATATTTCTATTGGACTGCAGTCAATATATTTGGATTTGTTGGTTACACAATTTATGATTTTATGAATGCTTTGATTTTTTTATCAAATATCTTTTAACTAGTTTAACATCAAAGTGTGCAAGAAAAGCGTGGAGGGCCCCCATTACCAAGCCTGTGCACTCAGTTTTTGAATGTTTTCATAGTTGTAACAATGGTATGATTTTACATTTGTTGTAGTCTATTTCTTAAAAGTTTTATTTTCATTAGAATAACTTAATTTTTGATAAGTTATGTAACACAATGTGAATTCATCTCTTGTAAAAGAGCTCAATGCATTCTTACTTACAACAATAAAGTTTTGTTAAATGTCGTTGTTTATTTTTATGATTTTTTATGCTTCATACTTGATGATCTAAGTGTTGTCAGGTTTTGTGAAACATGATGAATGTACCTCCTGCAAGGGAGTTCAATGTTTTCTTTCTTATAGAATCCAAGTCATTAAGACACTTTAGGTTCATTTCCAATGCAAGTATGTTTGATTGTTGATAGATGTTGTAGAACACTATGAAAAGACCTCTTCTAAAGGAGTTTAGTGTTCTCTCATTAACAACAACTGAGTCTTGTTGTGAGTTCTTATTTCCTTTTAACTCAAGATTATTTCATGTAAGTGTGATTTTCCTTAAAATCTAGTTCATATCTACAAGTCCATATATTTTGGTGTGCTTCGAAGTTCTATGAATTTTCAGATTGCTATTAAAATACACGATCTAATTTACATCCGTAAGATAGACCAATAGGATCATTGTAATTTGCTCAGAAGAATGCATGTAGCCACCAATATTTTCATAGAGATTATTTACCACCATTCGAGCAAGATTGTTTTCATTCTGCATTTAACTGTTTTCAACAAATTTCTTTATTGAATAGAAATCAAGTTTCATTGTATTTTTGTTATTTCTCATTGTGTCTTTGTGTTAATGTTATAGATATGTGTTTCATTGCATTATGTTCATAAATCCAGATCCGTGGTATCAAAGCATTCTTATCTTCATTTGTTTCTATTTGCATGTCCCCAACGAGGTCAGGGTATAAGAAGTTGGGACTCGAACCAGTTGAGCCTTTGCAAGATCGGCCTCACCGACCCCGACAACCGCCCATGGGGGAGGAAAAGAGAGATGACGGGGAAGGAGATCCCTTTAAACGTTTGCTCGAGGAATCCCTCATGTGACAAAGGAACGAGACGATGGATAATTTTTTGTAAATCCTTCGACGACTTCAAATATGCAACACATTTTCCTCGAGAAAAGGTGCCACCCCCTTCAAGGTACAAATCAATTTTCATATTCCTATATTTAAATTTTAGATAGATGTGAATGTTTTAGACAAATGGTTAAACCTTCTGGAAGGGTATTTTTTTTTCCATAACTTTTTCGATAGAGAAAAGATTACATTTTCACTCCTTAAGGTCGTCCCCCATGTCAAAGATTAGTGAGAGACTTTCTGTGAGAAAAAGGAAGTAGAGGAATCTCCATTATTTTTAGTCACACCCACTTGTGGTTCTTTCATGGATGTTATTAAGGAACAATACTAACCTGTTGGAAGTTATGACGACTTATATACAATATGGATCACACTATGGCAAGAAAGGGACCAAACAGTGCCAGAGTTCACTAATGTCTTCCATACCTTGTGCACCAAGCTAGGTATCAAAGACTCTGAGTGACATATGGTGTTCAAGTATTGTGGAGGTTTTCATAGATACATCCATATATAAATGGATTTTGTGGAAATATCTTCCTTCCGTGCAGCCTATCGATATGCTATCAAAATCGAGCAGAAGATTAAAAAAACACACGACATTTTGGGTCTATCAAAATCTCACAGTAGAAGTAGGGAAAAGACAGCCCCAACCTGTAGAACAAAGGATAGAGAAAGGATGGACAGCCTCAGGACAACCATTATAATACACAAACAAAGAAGGACAGTGGGAAGACAAATAAAGACACTGGGAAGTGGTGTGAGTTCCATAAGATCCCCTGACATAACACTGTTGAATGTCGCTCAAAAAAGTCTTTAGTGGTCAAGGTGAAATGCTCTGAATCAGATGTGGGTTTTGATTCCGAGTCAAAACCAGAAAAAGGGAGACAGATCATTGACACAGAACCTAGTGCCACCATTTCTACCACCAAGATCCATCCTAGTGAACCTAATGAATCAGAGGAGGGTTGGCACCTCTTTCATTCACAATGTGGGTGAAGGGTACTCTGATCCACTTCATCATTGATAGTGATAGCTAGAAGAACCTCATCGCAGCAAAGGTCATCAAGAGGTTGGCTCTGTCGACGACACCACACCCACAATCATACACCATCGGATGGATCCACAAAGGGAGAGATCTATGTGTCAACCAACAGTTTCTCATGCCCTATGTCATCAATCCCTTAAAAGATGAGGTATTTGTTTTATGTTTCCCCCCTTGAAGTTTGTGATGTTCTTTGGGGACAACCTTGTTTATGGAAAAGGCATGCCTCATAGTGTTATTATTACTTTGGACAGGAAATTGTACAGGATACCCAAGGTAGTCCGACCTACTTCCATTTCCTTTATCTCTGCCAAAGCAATGCAGGAAGGTCATCTCTCAGACCATAAATTTTGTATTCTTCGTGATTCATGCTCAAAGTGAGCGGAAGGTTGCAGCCACATCCATGGCCTTCATGGCCAGTCTTTCCACACAGCAAAAGAAAGTGGATAAGGTCATGGAATAATACAAAGACATCTTCTCCTCACTCATTGGGGTACCTCTACACTGTCAGGTCAAGCATTCAATCAATTTTACCCCCGGTGCACCGCTACCTAATGGGCTAGTTTATTGTCGCTCTCTATTAGAAAATGAGGAAATCAAGCACCGGATACAAGATATTTTATAAAATTCGCACATATGACCAAGATCATCACCTTGTGGAAGGCCAATCATTCTTCTACAGAAGAAATACAAGACCTGGTGAATCTGCATTGATTATCGGGCCATACATAAAAGCACAGTCAGGAATCGATACCCAATTCCCCAAATTTACGATCTCCTTGGCCAACTCCATGGGGAAAAATACTTTAGTAAGATTGATATGAAGTCTGACTACCACTAGGTCCCAATAGATCAGACTGATGTGTGGAAGACTATCTTCAATTCCAAAGAAGGTATTTTTGAATGGCTAGTCATTCCCTTTGACTTGACGAATTCCCCAGCAACTTTCATGAGGATGATGAAGGATATATTGTGACCTTTCACCAATTATTTTCTGGTGGTGTATTTGGATGACATCCTCATCTTCAACAAGAATTGGGTGGAACACTTGCAACATATTTAGCAGGTTCTGCACAATCTGTAACAACACAAGCTATATGAAAATTTGGAAAAATGCTCCTTCACCATGAACATGGTCCAATACCTCTACTACATTGTTGATGAGTATGGGGTGCATGTTGATCTATCTAAAATCCAGTTCATTCGTTATTGGCCAGCCCCGACCAAACTCACTAAGCTATGGAGCTTCTTAGGCCTTGCCAATTTCTATCGCAGGTTCATGTTGGGATTCTCGTATATTGCATGGGCCCTTAGCCAAGTGACCAGGGGTGGTGGAAAGGAAAATTTCATGTGGGGCCCGTCGCAATAGAAAGCATTCAATGATTTGAAGTAGCGCTTATGCTCAGCCTAGGTGCTCTCATTAGCCGACCTACAACAACCTTTTGAGATTGAGATAGATGCTTCAGACTATGTTGTGGGTGCATTTCTCACTCAACATGGATATCATGTGGCCTATCATAGTGAGACACTATCAGATAACATCTGTAAATGCCCCACTTACGATAAATAAATGTACTCCATTATACAATCCTACCTCCAATGGAGGCATTACATTCTCAGTAAGGAGACAATCATCCACACTAATCATAAGCCTCTACAATTCATGCAAACATAAGGAAAATTGCAGAATGAACTCCATCAGAAGTGGTCCACATACTTACAACAATTCCATCTCAACATAAAGTATAAGACAGGGAGCACCAACCGCATCGTTGACTTCCTCAGTTGACCTCTAGTTGCAACACTAACCATGGTGCTACACTCTTATGGCCATGAGACCACCATATGGCCCCAACTCTATGATAGAGATCCTGACTTTTCCACTACGTACCATATGTTGGGAACAAACAAAGTTGTCATTGATTTCCATCTTCAAGATAGGTTGTTGTGCCTTCTGGGCCATCTCTATGCCCCATAAAGCAAGTGAGAAAAGATAATTTGGGAAGCTCACTACAGTCGGGTGGCAGGACACTTCGACATAGAAAAGACACTGGCAGTGTTGCAACAACATTTCTATTAGANTACCCAAGGTAGTCCGACCTACTTCCATTTCCTTTATCTCTGCCAAGCAATGCAGGAAGGTCATCTCTCAGACCATAAATTTTGTATTCTTCGTGATTCATGCTCAAAGTGAGCGGAAGGTTGCAGCCACATCCATGGCCTTCATGGCCAGTCTCTCCACACAGCAAAAGAAAGTGGATAAGGTCATGGAATAATACAAAGACATCTTCTCCTCACCCATTGCGGTACGTCTACACTGTCACGTCAAGCATTCAATCAATTTTACCCCCGGTGCACCGCTACCTAATGGGCTAGTCTATTGTCGCTCTCTATCAGAAAATGAGGAAATCAAGCACCGGATACAAGATATTTTCTAAAATTCGCACATATGACCAAGATCATCACCTTGTGGAAGGCCAATCATTCTTCTACATAAGAAATACAAGAACTGGTGAATCTGCATTGATTATCGGGCCATACATAAAAGCATAGTCAGGAATCGATACCCAATTCCCCAAATTTACGATCTCCTTGGCCAACTCCATGGGGAAAAATACTTCAGTAAGATTGATATGAAGTCTGACTACCACTAGGTCCCAATAGATCAGACTGATGTGTGGAAGACTATCTTCAATTCCAAAGAAGGTATTTTTGAATGGCTAGTCATTCCCTTTGACTTGACGAATTCCCCAGCAACTTTCATGAGGATGATGAAGGATATATTGTGACCTTTCACCAATTATTTTCTGGTGGTGTATTTGGATGACATCCTCATCTTCAACAAGAATTGGGTGGAACACTTGCAACATATTTAGCAGGTTCTGCACAATCTGTAACAACACAAGCTATATGAAAATTTGGAAAAATGCTCCTTCACCATGAACATGGTCCAATACCTCTACTACATTGTTGATGAGTATGGGGTGCATGTTGATCTATCTAAAATCCAGTTCATTCGTTATTGGCCAGCCCCGACCAAACTCACTAAGCTATGGAGCTTCTTAGGCCTTGCCAATTTCTATCGCAGGTTCATGTTGGGATTCTCGTATATTGCATGGGCCCTTAGCCAAGTGACCAGGGGTGGTGGAAAGGAAAATTTCATGTGGGGCCCGTCGCAATAGAAAGCATTCAATGATTTGAAGTAGCGCTTATGCTCAGCCTAGGTGCTCTCATTAGCCGACCTACAACAACCTTTTGAGATTGAGATAGATGCTTCAGACTATGTTGTGGGTGCATTTCTCACTCAACATGGATATCATGTGGCCTATCATAGTGAGACACTATCAGATAACATCTGTAAATGCCCCACTTACGATAAATAAATGTACTCCATTATACAATCCTACCTCCAATGGAGGCATTACATTCTCAGTAAGGAGACAATCATCCACACTAATCATAAGCCTCTACAATTCATGCAAACATAAGGAAAATTGCAGAATGAACTCCATCAGAAGTGGTCCACATACTTACAACAATTCCATCTCAACATAAAGTATAAGACAGGGAGCACCAACCGCATCGTTGACTTCCTCAGTTGACCTCTAGTTGCAACACTAACCATGGTGCTACACTCTTATGGCCATGAGACCACCATATGGCCCCAACTCTATGATAGAGATCCTGACTTTTCCACTACGTACCATATGTTGGGAACAAACAAAGTTGTCATTGATTTCCATCTTCAAGATAGGTTGTTGTGCCTTCTGGGCCATCTCTATGCCCCATAAAGCAAGTGAGAAAAGATAATTTGGGAAGCTCACTACAGTCGGGTGGCAGGACACTTCGACATAGAAAAGACACTGGCAGTGTTGCAACAACATTTCTATTAGATGAAACTTGGACAAGATTTCATAAAGTATATCAGGTCCTACACGACCTGTGCCATTGCCAAACCAGACATTAAGAAACAAGGCATGTACACCCCTCTGCCTACTCCTGATAGGCCCTGAGAATCCATCTTGATGGACTACATGTCGACCCTTCCTTCAACCAAGAAGGGAAATGACTATGTTTTTGTGGTTGTTGATCAATTTTCCAAGATGGTGATTATGGCCACCTACAAGAAGAGCATCATAGCGGAGGCCACTGCCAAGCTCTTCTTTGAATGAGTGTGGGTACATTTTGGGATACCACAAGCCATCATCTCAGATCAGGACCACCGGTTACTCAGCACATATTGGTTGAGCCTCTAGTCACTGTTGGACACCAAGCTCACCAAATACATTGCCTTCCACCCCCAAATGGATGGCCAAACTGAGGTCGTCAAAAGGATGACCATGCATATATTTCTCTTGTATAATTACAAGCATCTATGCACATGGGATGAGAGTCTTCCATATGTTCAAAACAGTTACAACATAGCCATACATAGCTCAACTAACCACATGCGCTTTCAGGTGGGGTTGGGATTTCAACCATGGGGTCCCATGGATGTTGCAATACCCCTTGTGTCCACATAGGAAAAATCGTCCCATGCTCAAACCGAAGCCGGCAAAGCCACCCGGTTCATTAAACACATCAAGTAGATCCGTTAACATGTTCAAGATATTTTGTAGAATTCCAATGCCAAGTAAAAGCAACGCCATGATCAACAATGGGTGCCACATAAGTTTCAGGTGGGAGATAAAGTTTGGTTGCACTTGTAGAAAGAACTCCTTACATGACCCCATCGAAATATCCGTCCACTTCGCTATGGAATTTATGCCATCACCAAGGTTGTGGGTGACAATGTTTTTGACCTTAATGTTCCCCCCTTCCTTGGCTTGCACCCAATGTTTAATGTGGACCTCCTCTAGCCATACTTTCCACCATTATTGGACACCTTAGAGATAGCAGAAAAGATGACACCAAAAAATCTCAACCCTTACTACATGGAACATGCATCCACTGATAATATCGTGGACACATAGGTCAAGGGAACTCGCCAACAGAAGTTTCAACTTTATCATGTTGTCAAAGCGAGGCAACTCCTGCACCAAGGAAAGTGGCTCACCTAGGGCCAAATTCAACAAAAAATTCCTCATCTGATCGGGGACCTCAACGCAATGGAGACCATTTCTTCCTAAGGAGGGAGGATTGATCTAGGTGGATATATGTGTCCACCCACCTATTCCAACGGGCTCACATACAATTTTCATCTTGGCAATGTTTTTCTACCTCTTCGAGTCCTAAACTTCTGGAGCCGTTTTGAGTCCCTAGACATCATTTATTGGGCTCGCCACAGTCACACTTTACACAATTCATAGTGTGACGAAAACATGTGTAGTCCTTGGATAGGCCTTTCAAACGCGTTATCGTGCATCTAAAACGAAGATCGTATGAAAAAGTTACGTCCCTGGGAAGTTGATGTACCAACTTACCCCATCGGGGCCCACATGACTTTTGGTGCTTCATCTTCTAGGGTTAAGTTTCTAGATGTCTAGGGATTTCTTATTACTTGTTGATGCTAAAAAGGTCTGGAGGCCTCATTGTAATGTTCTCATATGAATGCGTGTAGCCGCCACATCTCTTCTCAGAGATTAGTTACCACCATTCGAGCAAGATTGTTTTCATTCTACATTTTACATTTTCAACATATTTCTTTATTGAATAGAAGTCAGGTTTCATTGTATCTCTATTATTGTTCATTGTATCTATGTGTTAATGCTATAGATCTGTGTTTCATTTCATTCCGCTTATAAATCTGGATCACTCTTCCCTATTTTATAGGCTATCCACTCTCTAACAAGAGGAGTAGCCTTTAATTGTCGTTTCCAAACATTCGATGCACCCTTCATAGAATGGATTTCTGAGTGGATAAAAAATTTATGTGTATGATCCCTAATATATTTGTGATACATAATCTTACCCCATAAGCCATTATTAAACAACAATCTCCAAAGGATTTCAGCCACCAGAGCTTGCCTAAATAAACAAATATTTTTAATACCCCAGCCTCCAAATTCCTTTGGTTTGGATACAGAGCTCCACTTCACCAAAGCCACACCTTCCTTTTGCTTATTTCCTGACCATAAAGAGATGAAACACCTTTTCTTTTTAAATCTAGAATATAGTTAGGGATGTGGCCTAGTGATAACCAATATACAAGGATTCTTTTGATTACCGAAGTAACCAGTGAGACTCTACCTCCCAAGGAAAACCATTTATAACACCAACATGATATTTTCCCTTCGATTTTCCTGTAAATCCACATCTAGTTTTCCCTTCTATAATCATTTGATTTTAAAAAGAGCCCAAGGTACTTGATTCCTCTAACTAAAGGCCCCAAATTGAAAGGAACACAAGTATGATATGAGCTTCTATTGGGTTTGATCTCCATCCTAGTGGCTAGACAATAGGTATTGGGAATCCTTTTGTTAGCCCTCCAAACTTGCAAGGAACCATCCCCAAAAATCGAGACATCGCTAATGAGTGGTAAGTGCAATAAAAAAAATATGCTACCATTATGCCTCGGATGGTCCCATCCTCCTTTGCTGAGATTATCATTCTTCTAAGATGTTTTGGAATTAATAAAAATAAAAAAGGAGACAAAGGGCAGCCTTGGCGCAACCATCTAGACGATATAAAGAACGGAGAAACAAAGCCATTAATGAGTACTAGGAAATTGGCTAGGATACACAAACCATTATCGAATTCATTGTTGACAATTTCATTTTGACCTAAAGAAATCCCAATTTGAGAAAATTCTAGTTCGCCCTATCAGAGGCCTTAGAAAGGCCAAGCTTCATAACTGCAACTAAGATCTTGTTAATTTTTAAGGAATGCAATCACTTCTAAGAGGTACCTTTGTAGCATCATGAATCTATCAATTAAATAAGAAACTAAACAATTGCTCTCAGATATGCTACACCATACAACCTCTCATCATGTTAGCCATGATATTATCCATGATTTTGTAAACCATGTTACCCAAGGATATAGGTCTATAATCTTCCAAGGAAAAAGGATCATTTTTATTGGGAATCAAGGTTAGGAAGGTTTGAATCTAAAGCTCCCAACGTTTGACCTAACTAGGTGGATTCCTCCACTACCGTGAGCAGATCATCTTTTATAATACCAAAAAGGGAAATATAAAATTCCATTGTCCAATTGTTGGGGCATGGACTCTTATCTCACTTAAAAGACAAGATTATTGCTTGCAATTCTTCTACCAAAAATACAACTTCTATGTTATCATTCATCTCGTCATAGAAATATCGGGTAAACAACCTCATGTTTTTCACTTGCTCCACTATATGGGCATAATAAGGTTGTTTGAATAGTGTTTGAAAAAATACCTTGTTTTTTATGTTCCACCTCTTCATGTTCCATCTACAAACATAGAAATAAAGTGTAATAAGTATATCTACACACATATAGTAGAATATACATGATCACGTAAATAAAAAAATATACCATAACATTTAGTGTTTCATAAACAATACACATTCTTTCGAAGCCATGTTGGACGTTGTCTCTCTCTCTCAAAATCTCTTATATTGACTACACTTGGTTGGTTGTTCTTTGTATGTTAACACTTATTAGAATACATGAATGGATGATCTTTATAAAGATCACAACAAACACGATAAACCATTTTATTCCTCATCGTGCCATAATTAATTTAGATGTACGCCTTAACCAACATACATCTTGTATAAGCACCTACATATGATAACCATTTTAGATAATGAGTAATTATGTAAATGGAATTGTTTAATTGTCCTATTTTATTCATTTAGTGCTTAGATACTGAATAATCATGTGTTTTTTTGGATTTATTTAACATCTTGATTGATTTTTGTAGTAGTGATTGTACAACTTTTATTAATATATGGATTCAAAATAAAACAGTTAAACTCCATGTGCAAATAACTCACTTCAAACTTCCGGAATCTATCACGGGGTGCTTATGCAGCATATCTCGTCCATACCCAAAGCACCGGCGAATGTTGCTTAACATATATATTAAGACCAAATTGGCGAAGATTGCTCAACATATATACTAGAGACCAAATTGGCGGAGGTTGCTTAACATATATACCAGAGTGGAGACCAATTTGGTGAACATACGTCCATATTAACAGACCAAGCTGGCGGAGGATGCTCAACATATATAACAGACCCGGAGACCAACTTGATGGACATAAATCCATATTAACCCTGACATAACAACTGACACTTGCAGCTAATAACCAAAGCAGTGAAGCAAGTTTTCATTATAACATAACACTAGCACAGC
>JZKD02S1926267.1:721164-765902 GCA_000966675.3 Picea glauca | reverse complement strand
GCGATCCCCGGGTGATTTTGACGGCTTAGATGCCCCTGAGTCGCGGTTTCTCAAGCCACAGGTTAATCGCGTACCCAACAGGTTCCGCACAAATTAACAAACAAAAAAAAAAATTGGAAACTCTGTTGTGCTTGACCCAAAGCAACGAATTATTTCTAAAAAAAAGGACAAAATTATTTTGAAGGATTTTGAAAGATGTCTTTTGATGGTGCCTTCTCCAAATATGGAAGTGAAGTAGGGATTATTTTCAAAATCCCCAATTCAATTATATTTCCAGATGCCATCATACTCAAATTTCCTTGTACAAATAATGAAGTTGAATATGAAGCATTGATACAAGGAATGAATCTTGCACTATATATGAAAATTGAACACTTTATCATAACCAGTGATTAAAAACTGGCTATAAATCATATAAGAAATAAGTAGAAGATAAAACAAGGGAAATTTAAATTTTATGCCAAATGAGTAAATGAAATCATGTATTCTTACAGTTCATTTAACATCTCCTCTATCCCAAGTGATAAGAATCAGAAGGAAAACTCACTTGTGGTTGCTGGATATTTATTCAATCCTAATGATTCACATAGTCAAAATGTATTCTAGGTCAAAATGATTTTCACGAATTCAGTTCTTGATAATCGATATTATCGCCAGGTTTTGGAGAATGATGAGGAGTTGGCTGAATTTATGGATGCTACAACTGATGTTGTAGAGAACTCTAAAGATCAAAGTCATATACCTATTTCAAAGGATTGTATCAATTTTGAATCTCTTTTCACAAGATATGACCAAAGCAAAGTTCCCAACTTGAGATAAGAAGAGTCTTTTAGAAAAGTGTGGGAAACTGAAAAAATAAACATTGGTACACAAGATTCTCCGAAGTATGAATTCTTGGTACTAGTTGTACCGAAAAATAAATTGATCAATACATCTCTTTTTTCAAATAATATTATGATGTTTTTGCATGGACATATGATGACTTGAAGGATTATGATAAATCAATATTTCAGCATACGATACCACTAAAAGAAGGAACAAAGACAATCAATACAAAATTAAGGATTGTAAATCCTAAATTAAAACCCCTAGTAAAAATTGAGTTTGAAAAGTTGAAGAAGGTTGGAATAATTTTTATGATTAGACATTCAGAATGGATTTTGAATCCTTTTATAGTAAGGAAGAAAAGTGGGGAAATTTGTCTTTGTGTTTATTTTAGAGATTTGAACAAAGAATGTATCAAAGACAATTCTCCCCTCCCTAAAATGGATATGCTCCTAAAACAAGTCATTGGTCCAGTTCTGATGTATATGTTAGTTGGTTTCTATGGATATAATCAAGTATTGGTTGCAGAAGAACACAATATTAAAAATGCGTTCATCACACCCTCGGAGACCTAAGCATATGTACGTATGCCCTTTGGCTTGAAAATTTTTGGATCCATCTTTCAAAGGGAAATGGATCATGCCTTCAAAGATTTAATTGGAAAATTTATGGTTGATTATCAGGATGATCTTACTATTCATTCTAAAGCAAGAGAAACACACATTGTCCATTTAAGGAAAGTATTTGAATGATGTAGATTATATGGAATATCTATGAATCCAAAGAAATGTTTGTTCACAATGTTAAAGGGAAAATTCTTGGGACATATATTTAGTAAAGAATGAATCTACATTGATCCAAAGAGAGTCAAATATATCAATGAATTGATCCCTCCAACGTCGAGAAAAGGAGCACAATCATTTTTTCGCAAGATAAACTTTGTAAGGAGGTTTGTCCCGGATTATGCCACAATTGTGAAACTGATAAATATCTTATTGAAGAAGGATAAAAAAAATTGAATGGACACAAGAAATTCAAAGTGCATTCACTAAAATCAAGCATGTAATTACTTTAGCTCTGGTTCTCGTCAGTCCAAATTTTGATCAAGATTTTGTCATATATTCTTTTGCTTCATAAGATACCATTGCTTCTATCTTGACACAAAGAAGTCTCAAAGGATAAGAACTTCCAATAATTTTTATGAGTAAAAATTTATATGACTATGAGTTGATATATTAATAAATAGAGAAGCAAGCTCTTTTTTTGGTTAAAGTAGTGGCACACTTAAGAACTTACATTGTGTCATCTCATTTTATAACATATGTTCCAACATCTCCAGTGAAAATGTTCCTTAATCAACAATTGAGAAAAGGGAAATGGGAAAAATGGCTTGCAAAAATTCAATAATATGACATTGATATCAAGCCATTGAAAGTAGTCAAAGGATAGGGGTTATGCAAACTTATGACATGGACTGATTCACTAAATGGAGTTATATCTATTTTAATGCTGTAACATCCTGCTATTGCATGTGCTGAGTGAAATTATTCTTTGAGGAGACTTGCTTGCAAGTGATCCAGATTATTATACTATTGGCTGTCGATTATGATTATCAGGCATTATGGATGATATCAACTGTATCCTATCCGTACAGGGTAAGTATTTCTGTTCTAAAACTTTTGCGATTATTGTTTTGTTCAGAGAGTGCTTTCGGATCCATCACATAGGTTTTATGTTTTTCGACGTTTCGGACCAAACTAGTGTGGTCCATCATCAGGAAAGCGTTTTTTTTTGGTCCGAAACGTCGAAAAACATAAAACCTATGCGATGGATCCGAAAGCACTCTCTGAACATTATGGATGAGATTATATGTTATTTTATTGTATTGACTTAGACATGTGATATTGACTTGATTCTCTTGAGTGTGCAGGATTTGGACATCGAGGATGCAAAGGCATCAATGAAACCCTTAGACTCCAGATCAAGTCAAGGAGTGGACTATTGGGGTTTGATTGTTGTATATATGACATATGTGCATCTTGTTATATGTTAATATGATTATGGATTTTATTTATGACATGATTCGTTGATGATGCAGGCTGACGATATCTTGCTGAACAGACTCACATGTGGAGTAGAGGGGTCATGCACGACTACCAGAGACGTTGAAGGAGAGGTGTGGACAAATGCCCTGCCACAACCTACTAGCACTCTCGTCGTGGCTCGAGCTGTAGCTTAACGATTACCTAGTTCGAGAAGACCCACGATGCCATGAGGAAAGACTGCGGCATTTGCTCATGATGATTCTAAGGGGTGTGCAATAAAGAAGGGGCCTTATTCCTTAGAGGCCCTTAGTCTCCCACAAGATCACCTGATGGAGTATTGAATCCAAGGGTTTTTTATGTCTACCAATTCATTCAACAGGCGAGTGGCACCCTTGGGGCACGTAGTGCATCCTGAAGGGCAAGCCGCACAAGGGAAACAGAAAGAGGCGAGTGGCACCCTTGGAGCACATAGTGCATCCTAAAGGGAACATAGTGCAAGGGAACCAAAATGATGTGAGTGTCACCCTTGGAGCACCCAATGCATCCTGAAGGGCATACCGCGTTATTAACTAATAAGTCAATAAACCTAGATGGCCTTAGAATGAATGATGTGATGAGAAAGTTTTAAAAACATTTTTTTTTCCCTAATAAAAATGTTGCCCAGCCTTGAAAATTGAAATCTAGGTCTAAGTGATGCTTGTGGAAAATAATAATAATAATAACAACAACAATAATAATCATCTTTAAACATGTGACGAGAAGGGGTTAATCCATTCAATTAATTTATAAAAATCAAATTACTTTCGGGGATTACATTTTTAACATAAAAGGGAATAATTGTTTTGTTACTTATGTTATTTAAAAATTTATTAATTAAAAGAAAAATGGGAAAAGGGTAATTTCCTACACTTGCTAATTTGAGTTTTAGATAAAAAGGGAAAGAGGGAGATTTAAAAGAATTAGGAAACTAAGGGAAAAAGGGGGAAAAATAAAGAGAAAGGAAAACACAAGGAAAAAGAAAAATGACTAACTTAGCAAGGAATATTGCCTTTAAGAACTTTATAAATTGAACTCAACTAGTAAATTAGTAAGGGGGTAAGTCATTAAAATGTGAGGGAATATGTGGACACCTAGGAGCGATTCTAGGAACACTTTTAGGTGGGTGAAGGAAATAAGAGTAATTAAATAATTAATGAAATTAATTTTTGGTGCAACAAAGGGGATGGGTTGATCCAGATGGATATCAGTGGACACCCACCTTTTCCAACTGGCTTAAGACAATTTTCTGACAATTTTGGCAATTTACTATTTTTTTATTTTTTTTTTATTTTTTTTTTGTTTTTATTTTTTATTTTTTTATGAGATATAGGTTCTCAATGATATCTAAAGGAATTATTGATCCCCCAAAATGAATCTCCTCGATAATACCTTTCCAACAAGCTATCACACACCTAAAATGGAGATCGTATGAAAAAGTTATGACCCCGGGAAGTTCATGTACTAACTTACCCAAACAGGACCCACATGACTTTTGATGCTTCATCTCCTAGGGTTAAGTTTTTGGGTGTCTAGGACTTTTGGCATTCCTGTTTATTGTAAAAATTCCTTCAGAGCTTCATTTTAATCATCTTCTTGCGAATGTGAGTAGCCGTCACATCTCTTCTCAGAGATAAGTTGTCACCATTCTAGTGAGTCTTTCACTCTGTATTTTTACAGTCTCTGTACATTTCTTTCATTAATAGAAATCATGTATTAATGTATATATGTGTTTATGGTTTCATCTCATATACATTCATGTTATATTATTGAATATCTACAATATCTTTCTTCATTTATTTATTATATCTTCGCTCGCATTTCATGCCGAAAATAATTTGGATTAGTGGTATCAGAGGAGGCTGCTCTTGATAATTTTTTCAGTGCATGTACCCGACGAGGTACAAGTATAGCAAGTTGGGTCTCGAGCTTTTCTCTCTTGAATACAATTTCTCTCGCACACCCAAGAAAACCTCAATGGATGAATAAAAGAAAAACAACGGAGCATGCAATCCTATCAATCTGTTGCTTGAGCAAGCTCTCACGCGACAGAGGGACGAAATGATGGAGAATTTTTCCCACATCCTTCAATGCGTGCCAATAGCATCAGGCACAACTTCATCAAGAGGCCACTTTGGAGGCACCTCTCCTTTCAAGGTACAAGTTAATTTTGATATTCCTGTATTTGAAGGACAGATAGATGTAGAAGCCCTAGAAAAATGGTTAACTCTGCTAGAAGGTTATTTATTTGTTCACAATTTTTTCGATAAAGAAAATATCACCTTCTCACTCCTTAAAGCTCTCCCTCATGTCAAACATTGGTGGGAAACTTACTGGGAGCAAAGTTCCACCGAGGAGTCTGGAATATAAGGGGCCGATCCCACTTCGGATTTTTTTGTGGATGCGGTAAAAGAACAATATTACCTTGTTGGAAACTAGGAGGACCAGTACATGAGATGGACCACACTGTGGCAAGAGAGGGGCCAAGCAGTTTTGGAGTTAACCAATACCTTCCATACCTTGCACACCAAGCTATGTATCAAAGACTTCGAGCGACATTTGGTTCTGAAATATTGTGGGACTCTACACAGATACATCCAGACTGAAATGGATTTTCTGGACATCTCATCACTCGGTGTTGCTTATCGATATGTTGTTAAAATCGAGCAGAAATTTAAGCACCAGAACAAATGAGAGTTTGGGTATGAAAATCCACAACAACCGAAGTATGATAAAGACGACCCTAACAAACAGTCTCCCAAAAACCAGTCCAAGACACAGGAAAAGAAGGGCCAGGGGAAGACAAAGAAGGACACCAGAAAATGGTGCGAGTTCCACAAAATCCCTTGGCACAACACCGATGAATGTCGCTCAAAAAAATCATTGGTGGCCGAGATCAAAGACAAAGAGTCAAACCCTGATTCAAAATCCGATTCTGAAAATAATGGTAAAGGACATATCATTGGCACGGACCCCACTGCTATTGTTGCGAACACAACAATTCAACCAGAAGAACCAACAGATCTTGAAGAGGGGGAACACCTTTTTCATTCACAGATGTGGGTGAAGGGGACCCCACTGCATTTTATTGTTGATAGCGGAAGCCAGAAGAACCTCATCTCAGCAGAGGTCGTCAAATAGTTGGGACTGTCAACAACACCACACCTACAGCCATAGAACATCGGGTGGCTTTGCCAAGGACGAGATCTCTGTGTCAACCAACAATGTCGATTTTCATATGGCATCCAACCCTTCAAGGATGAGGTATTATGTGATGTTTCCCCACTGGATGTCTGTGATTTTCTCTTGGGCCAACCATATATGTGGAAGCACCATGTTGTTTATGAGTCTCAACCCCATAGTGTCATTCTTTCTCTGGGGGGTCATCTCTACAGAATACCAGAGGTAGTTCCAACTACTGTTCCACCTAAAAAGTGTCGCAAGGTAGTATGTCATACTGCAAAATTTAGCTTCTTCATAATCTGTTCAAAAGAAGAACATAAGGACACTGCAACCACTACAGCCTCGCCCCAAGCACCTTCTATCAAACAAAACCAAGTTGACAAGGTTGAAGCAAAGTGAAAATATTCCTTCTGCACATCGTCCTCTCATGTATACTAACTTGCTGAATGAACTCAACCTCAATAGGTTTGTGACAAACTTCCACAAACTGAGCAGAGTGACATCTCCAGCAAGGCAAGTAGCTCACCAAGATGCAGATTCAGCAAACACTTTTCCCTCTCCCTCGGGACCTCAACGTAATGGAGACCATTGCTTCCTAAGGAGGGAGGATTGATCCAGATGGATATCAGTGGCCACCCACCTTTTCCAACTTGCTCAAGACAGTTTTTTGACAATTTTGGCAATTTACTATTTTTAGTAGTTTTTAACTTCCGGAGCCATTTTGAGGGCCCAAATGAAGGTTTTTTCTAGATTGAGATTCTCAATGATATATGAAATCATGATTGATCCCACAAAATTAATCTCCTCGACAATACCTTTCCAACGAGCTATCACACGCCTAAAACGGAGATCGTATGCAAAAGTTACGACCCCGAGAAGTTGATGTACTCACTTATCCAATCGGGGCCCACATGACTTTTGGCGCTTCATCTCCTAGGGTTAGGTTTTTGGATGTCTAGGAATTTTGGAATTCATGTTTATTGTAAAAAGGCTTTCAGAGCCTCATTTTAATCATCTTCTTGCGAATGCAAGTAGCCGCCACATCTTTTCTTAGAGATAAACTGCCACCATTCTAGTGAGTCTTTCACTCTGTATTTTTACAGTCTCTATACATTTCTTTCATTAATAGAAATCGTGTATTACTGTATATATATGTTTATGGTTACATCTTTGATACATTCATGTTATATTATTGAATATCTATGATATCTCTATTCATTTCTTTATTATATCTCTGCTCGCATTTCGTGCCGAAAATAATCCAGATCATGGGTGACACATGTACGGGGAGGATTTTTTTGAATTAAATTATTGAACAATAAATTAAATGGGAATTTCAGAAAGAAAATGAATTTGAAACTCTATATAAAGGAGGGAGGAGGAGGAGTATGGATCTGTTCTGTTATGTGTAATGTTACGTTGTATATATTTATACTTGACTGACTTATCTTGTGGGAGTTGGGATACGCAACTCGGTGAGGAGTGGTAGCTCAACCTTGCAAGGCGAGTTGGGAGCTAGTTGTTCTCTGGTTTTGTGTGTGTGGACCCTTTGCGACTCAGGGGGCTAAGGGGGAAGAACAGTACCCCTAGCATTGACTGGAAGGTACCAGTGAAGTCACAACGATCGACAACTGGGAGCTGCACGGAGCATGCGGGACAATGACTCAGAGTGGGGGACTTTGGCTACAATACACTTTCTTTTATTCTACATGGTATATTATTATTGACCTTACACTTTCATTTCTGTACTTTTAACTATGTAAAGAAGGTTTTGGACTTATCATTTTAATTGAGAACTTAATTTTCCCTTAGACTTAAGCTCGCTTCTTGACTTGAGTCCCTTGGCTTTTGATCTCTGAATGTTGTGACTATCCTATTGGTTTTATTGATTTATTGTGAAGAGTTGTGCTTTACTTTGTCCTTATCCCTAGATCATCATTCCATGCCTGAGAAGTCGGTCAGGAGCTGGATCGACGGTCATCACTTCGGTGTTAATACACCTATAGATCCTGAAGCCCTACTTTTTTGTGCATGGATGATGAGCGAAGGATAGTTTGTTCGACAATCTACCTTTGTTGGTTGTTCCTGGTCAAGTGATTGTCTTGCGCCTTGTTTCTATTGATTACCTCTATGATTTTTATTCCCTTCCCACAACGAACCACTTATGATCCTCTACGTTGATCCCTGCGTTTGGATACCCTTCCTAGCAATTATTTAAGGCTGCGTTTTTAATGCTTCTCCTGGTGATTTTACTGTGTGTTTTTATTTACTTATGGTCTGCCATTACTCTGTGATTTTAATATGCCTTTTCCCACTCTAGACTGCATCTTATTCTTTAATTACTCTGCGTTTTATTTTATTCAATGGAATTTACTCTCTGCAATTCAACACACTTAACCACAAAAATTTTAAACTTTGCGTTCTTAATATATTCCTGGAAAATTTACACTCTGTGTTTTTTTTTCTCTTTTATCATATTTAATGGAAAATTCTACTCAGTGGTCTTACCCATACCACTACAGTGTCAGTGCAAAAGTGATACCCCACTTACTCACCTTACCCAACAACTATTCTTGGCCTTTTCAATGTGCATGGTAGCGTTTTCTTTTTACTATGTATTGGTTGAGATTTATTATCTTTAGATTGCAAAATTAACATACTTTGGACAACGAATAATGGTACCCCTTGCAAAGTCTTGTTACTTATTGATTTATCACTTGTAACTCAACAATTTCTTGTGTTAAACCTCTACGCTTCATGACTGTTGTCGGCATTTACCACTGCAATTGACCCACTGCAATATCACTTTACCCATGTTTTTACTGCTCCAAATTTATTTTATTAATCAAAAAGGATTTTAATATTCAGAAATGGTTTTAGTAGTCAGATGTTATTGAGTCTCCACCGCAAATTCCCTTTGCAAATCCTTATGGTTGGATGACAAAAACAAATTCTGGTGTTTAATATCTTCATCCACAAAATCTTCTCCCTCTTCAAATCACTGTATTTTGATGGGGACCGTACTCTATGTTTTATTTTAATTGATGGCCAATGCACTCATTGTTTAAATATAAGTTGATGGCGAATGTACCTTGTGCTTTTAATGTAATTGGATGGCGAGTTTACCCTATGGATTTGAACTTCGTTTTACATATTTAAACAACGAACTTACCCATTTATTTGAACACATTTTCTGATGATATCACTTAGTGAGATCATGTCTTGACTTTTAATGGATTGCCCTTTGTTTTCTGTGTTTTACATTTACCTAACAGAAATAATACCCCTGCATTTCACATTTACCTGACGACAATAATACCCCTTCATTTTACATTTACCTGATGGAAATAATACCCCTGCGTTTTACATTTACCTGACGTTAATAATACCCCTGCATTTTACATTTACCTGACAACAATAATACCCATGCGTTTTATATTTGCCTAATGACAATAATACCCCTTCATTTTACATTGACCTCTACGATAATAATTGGCATTATTGTTTCTGGACATTGTTCCTCTTTTATTAATTAGCAATAATAATCATGGTTGTTGGATATCATTTAATAATAGCATCAAACTGTATTTAATGGCTTTGAAATGACATTTAATTATGAACATGCAGATAGCATTAAATCTCATTGAAAGCATCGAGGTGGAAATTATTTATAAGCATCATAATAGCATCAAATTTTCATTTAATAGTTGGACATGACATTTAATTATAAACAACAAGATAACATTAACATGGTATTGAATAGCGTCGAATGGATTTTATTTATAACCGCATAAGAACATTAAATGGCATTAAAATTTGCATTGAAATGGCACTCATTTATAGACAACGAAATATCATCGAATATTGGAAAATAACATTGAAGTGGAATTAATTATAGACATCGATCTCATTAAGGTTTATCCCTTTTTAGACAACAATGTTGATTATTCTATAAGCAGTGTGGAGAACCTTTAAAATGTTAAGTAGTTCACTTATTTTAATGGACAGTTTATAATTGTTGATAAGCGTATTTGATTTGGTTAAGTGCCTTTATTAGTGTGCATTATGATAACTTTATGACCTTAGTAGCTTGGTAGCAGTTCGACCTTTGCACTTAGACATCTTACTTATCAGTTAATGGATGGGTTGGTTGTGGATTCGGTTATTAGCTTGAGCCTTCCTTTTTGATTGTCATCCTCCTGTGTCTTGTCGACCTGTTGCTTGGGGTGTGGGTGTAGTATTATTGTCAGTTGTTAGGCTCCTAGTGCGTGAATTTGTCCTGATTCCTTGGTCCAGATAGGTTATGTTGCGCCAGGGTTATCGCCGCACATATCACCTCAGGATGACATGAGTCATGATGAAGGGATCATGGCACACCCTATTGGATAGAGGTGAATGATATCGTGGCCGGAGTCTGTGCTTCCTGTGTGAGTGTTGTTGATCGTTGTAAGTTGATGTTAGTGCTTGAGTTGTAACACCTTCCTGCATTTGGTTCACATGTCTTGAGGTCATCAAGGCCACTGTGTTGAAAGGGGGATGTTGTCCCTTAGCTTGTAGGCGTGGTCATGTTTGTGTCAGGCGGGTAGTTTTTATCCTTGTTGTTTTACGCATGTTTCGCCCAATTGCTCTTGTGTCAGCGCGTGGAGTCATAGTTGTCTGTTTCTTGTTCGGGGGGTGTGGTGCTCACCGTCAGGTCCGTTGTCTAGTTGTAATCGTTGTTGTCATCTTATTTATAAAAAAAAATTGCATTTTCTGCTTTGCTTGTAGTCGTAACGATGGGTTCGTTACATATGGTATCAGAGTGGGGTTAAACCCACGACTTGGGAACACTACGTATTTTGTTGATATGATGTTTTATTATAATGTTGCTAACTAAGTTGAATTGTATTCGTGTAGGTAATCATGGTTAGAGGACGTTGTAGAGGTAGATTTCAGGGTGTTAGTGGAGGAGGAGTGATGCCTACAGTAGCATCCATGCCTAAGGGGTCTAACCCCCAGGGAGATGAACATGTTGTTGGGCAGGAGAAGATAGCGGTGGATGACGTAGTTGGGTTGAAGAGGTCTTTTCAATACATGTCTGAGGCATTGATCAACTGTTTGCACAGAGAAGAGACCAGGGCACCGACACCCTCTGAGAGTCCATCGCACGCTTCAGTCGGTACTGGTATCATTCACCATGAATTCTAGAAGATCAAATTTCCCGAGTTCTTTGGTGCCTCGGATGGCGCAGCCACCGAGGCATGGTTTGAGAATATGGCGATGTAATTTTCACTTCGTGACTATACCCCCAACATGAAGGTTCACATGGCAGACTTTCAACTAAAGGGGAGTGCTCTTCTTTGGTGGAAGATGATCCTGCCACAATTGAACATGACTGTCGAAGACATGTCATGGGAATTGTTCGAGGAAGGATTCCAAGAGAGGTACCTTTCAGAGGAATTCATTGAGCGTCAACTCAATGAGTTCAATGCCTTACGATAGGGCAGACGTATGGTGCTTGAGTACGAGGCCCATTTTATGGAGTTGCTTCGGTATGTTGTGCATCTTTATACTGAGAAACTTAAGGTCAATAGTTTTTTGTTCAGTCTTACAGTCAGCATACGTGCAAAGGGTAAGATTCTGATGCCTTAGACCTTGCATGATGTCATCGAGAAGGCCCTCATAGTAGAGGAGGAGCTTATCAGTGAGGGTTAGAGCAGAACTCCAGCAAGGCCGGCAGGGTAGGTGTCATCTAGTGTGCTTCAACATCAGAAACCAGCCAGACATATGCCAGGATATCATGGCTTCCAAAGGGGATCCACTTTCACTACACCTCGATGACCAGCGCCTCAGCAACAAACTCCTTACTGGGGGCCACAGCATCAACAACAACATTGACCACGACAAAAACAGTTTAGGCCTATTCAGCAGAACAAACCTAGATTCCAGGCCAGTGGGATGTCAACTTCTACTTTGGGTACTAGGAGTACTGGATCGAAGAAGGGGTTTTGATTAGGTGGGGAGTCACACTACTAGCCTGACTGCCCAGTGGAAAGGAATAGATACTCTGGATCAGTTGGACCCACTATCATGGGAGATTTGGGCAAGGCCCATCGGATTCATGCAGCGATGAATAACCACCAAGAAGAGCACCATTCGACTATTCTCGAGATGTCAGGTACTGTCTCTGAACAGACCCTTAGTATTTTTATAGATCCTGATGCTATCGAGAGTTTCATTTCTGGTGCGACACTAAACAGGATTAAGGTAAAGGCAGTTGAACATGATGAGTTTACCTTTGTAGATATGGATTAAGGAGCTAAACAGAAGGTTGGAGGAAAGGTTATGAGATGTGCCCTTAACCTAGGAGAGTTTGTCACCAGGGCCAACCTGTACATCACGATCTTAGGATCTTATGACGTCATGATCAGTGTGGACTGGTTCGAATCGCATTAGGCGATACTCAACTGCAAGACCAAACAATTTATCTTGGTTGATGATGAGGGACAAAGATGCGTGATTTTAGGTCGGAACTAGGGAGTTTCCCTGAGTTTTATCTCTTCCTTGCAGTTACGGAAGAGCTTGTGCAAGGGATGTAATATTTATGCGATCCTTGCGTTAAATTATTTATCCAAGAATGATTTGCGATTAGGGTATCACTACTTACAAATAAAGGAGAATGAAGTCCCTAAGACCGCCTTTAAGATGAGGTTTGGTCATTACGAGTTTACTGTTTTACCATTTCGATTGACAAACGCCCCAGGGGTATTTATGATTTTGATGAACGAGGTATTCCGCGAGTACTTGGACAAGTTCATCCAAGTATTCATTGATGATATTTTGATTTACTCTCAGATGACAGAGGAGCATGACAAGCACTTGCACTTGGTACTATATTTTCTGCGAGAGCACAAATTGTATGTGAAGTTTTCTAAATTCTCATTTTATCAATCAAAGATTCACTACTTAGGGCATGTCATCTCCGGTGAAGGTATCGTTGTGGATTCAGCAAAGGTCAAGGCTATTATGGAATGCCCTGCATCGACAAATGTCCTGGAAGTGCGTAGCTTCATGGTTTTAGCAGGATACTATCAATGGTTCGTTGAGGGATTTTCGAAGATAGAAAATCCACTCACAGAATTGTAGAAGAAGAATAAGAATTTTGTTTGGACTGAGAAATGCACGGAAGCATTTCGGAGGCTCAAAGAGTTGTTGACAACTGCATTGATACTAAAGGTCCCTGACATGGACATGGACTTCGTGGTATGCATTGATGCATCCAAGGAAGGCTTAGGTAGAGTCTTGATGCAATACGGTCGAGTGATCGCTTACATCTCGAGGAAACTAAGAAGGCATGAGGAGAATTATGTGACGCACGATTTGGAGTTGTTAGCCATTGTATATGCCTTGAAGGTTTGGAGACACTACCTTGTTAGAAGAAAATTTGAATTAAATATGGACCATTGTGGACTACAACACATCTTTATGCAAAGTGACCTGAATGCGTGAAAATGGTGTTGGTCAGAATTGCTTAGCGAGTACAACTTCAAGATTACTTACATAAAAGGAACCATGAATCGAGTGGCAGAAGCATTGAGTCGGAGACCACACATATTTTTAGTGTTGCCTCTTCATATGAATCTACATGAAAATATTCTAACTTTACAATGCGACGATGACTGATACAAAGAGGTCAAGTATTTTATTGGACAAAACACAATGATGGTACCAATATTTGAAGGATTTACGTTTGACAACGATGGATTATTGAGATTTAAAAATTGGATTTACATACCACCAAACAACAAGTTGAGAAGTTTGATCCTAAATGAGGCTCATAGAGCAGTATACATGGCCCACCCAGGAGTCATGAAGATGAAGGCGGACCTTAAACCCTTATTCTTCTGGAAGGGAATGAAGGAAGACATAGTTAACTATGTGGTCAAATGTCTAGAATGTCAGCGGGTAAAGGATGAAAATAGACATCCACTAGGATTACTACAACCACACGCTATTCCAGAACCGAAATGGGAGGTTATTTCGATGGATTTCATTGTTGGATTTCCACTGACGGTAAGGAGACATGACTCGATTTTTGTGGTAATCAACACCCTAACAAAGAGTGCTCATTTTATTCTTGTGCGTACGACTTATTAGGCACCTAACATATCTAGATCTTTCATCAATGATATTGTGAGGCTGTATGGTGTACCTAAGAGGATTATATATGATCGAGGATTGTTGTTTACTGGACGATTTTGGGCTAGTTTCCAAGAGGCCTTGGGAACCCAACTTAACATTAGTACTGTCTATCACTTGGAGACTGACGGGAAGACCGAACGAACAAACCAAATATTGGAGGACATGTTGTGCATGTACACGATGGACCAACAAAAGAGTTGGCAAGAATTCTTGCCACTGGTAGAATTCGCTTATAACAACATTTACCAAAGCACCATTTAGATTGCGCCTTTTGAGTTTCTTTATGGGCGACCATGTCAGACTCCTTTGAGTTTGGATTGGCTTGAGGATAGGGTCCTGGTGGGACTAGAAGAGATCTAAGAAATGGAATATCAAATGCAAATAATAATACAAAGGATCAAAGAAGGGCATGATCGACAGAAGAGTTATGTCGATGCACACCGTGTTGACCGTAGTTACGAAGTTGGCGATCAAGTATTCTTGTAGGTAAAACCGCATAAGAGTTCGATCATGTTTGGAAAGGTAGATAAAATATCTCCTAGGTTCATGGGACCTTTTGATATTGTGGAGAGAAAGGGTCCCGTGGCCTATCGACTATCCTTGCATGATTCTTTGAGGCGTATGCATGATGTTTTTCATGTTTCTGTTTTGAGACATTATATTAGTGATCCTACACATGTTATTGACATGAGTTTATTGCAGGTATCAGAGGAGGGGGAGCTCATGGCTGAGCCGATCTACATCCTATATCATTGCATTTGACCGCTACGAAGTCAAACGGTAGAGTAGGTCAAGGTTCAGTGAGACAACTATAGTCCGGACTCAATGACCTGGGAGGACGCATATGATATGCACCAACAGTTTCCATTTTTGTTTGACAGATAGATTTATGACACTGTGATACACATTATTTCGGCACTTATATACTATGAAACTTAGGGACGAGGTTTATACCAAGAGGGGGTGTATGTAACATCCCTCTCTTGCGCGCGCTGAGCGAACTTATTCTTTGAGGACACTTGCTTGCAAGTGATCCAGATTATTATACTATTGGTCGTTGATTATGATTATGAGGCATTATGGATGAGATTATATGTTATTTTTTTTTATTGACTTAGATAGGTTCTATTGACTCGGTTCTCCTAAGTATGCAGGATTTGGACCTCGAGGTTGTAGAGGCATTGATGAAATCCTTGGACTCTGGATCAACTCAAGGAGTGGACTATTGGGGTTTGATTGTTGTATATATGACATATGTGCATCTAATTAGATGTTATGATTATGGATTTTATTTCTGACATGATTCGTTGATGATGCAGGCTAACAATAGCTTGTCAACCAGACTTACAAGTGAAGTAGAGGGGTCACACATGACTACTAGAGATGTTGAGGGAGAGGTGTGGAAAACATACCTGCCACAACCTACTAACACTCTTGCTATGGATCGAACTGTAGGTTAATGATTACCTAGTTCGAGAAGACCCACAATGCCATGAGAGAAGAATGTGGCAGTCGCTCATGATGATTCTAAGGGGCACGCAATAAGGAAGGGGAATTATTCCTTACAGTCCCTTAGTCTCCCACAAGATCACCTGATGAAGTATTCACTCTAGGGGTTTTTTATGTCTACCAAGTCGGTCAAGAGGAGAGTGGAACCCTTGGAGCACGTAGTGCATCCTGAAGGGCACATCGTGCAAGGGAAACAGAAATAGGCAAGTGGCACCCTTGGAGCATGTAGTGTGTCCTAAAGGGCATGTCATGCAAGGCAAAAAAAATGAGGCTAGTGGCACCCTTGGAGAACCCAGTGCGTCTGGAACGACATGTCACGTTGTTAGCTAATAAGTGAATAAACCTAGATGGACTTAGAATGAATGATGTGATGAGAAATTTTTAAATACAATTTTTTTTCCCTAATAAAATGTCGACCAACCTCTAAAATTAAAATCTAGGTCTAAGTGATTCTTGTGGATAATAATAATAATAATAATAATAATCTTTAAACATGTGATGGGAAGGGGGTAATCCGTTCAATTAATTTATAAAAATCAAATTACTTTCGGGGATTACATTTTTAACATAAAAGGGAATAACTGTTTTGTAACTTATGCTAATTAAAAATTTATTAATTAAAAGAAAAAGGGGAAAAACGGTAATTTCCTACACTTGCTAATTTGAGTTTTAGATAAAAAGGGAAAGAAGTAAATTTAAAAGAATGAGGAAACTAAGGGAAAAAGGGGGAAACATAAAGTGAAAACAAAACATTAGGAAAAAGAAGAATGACTAACTTAGTAAGGAATCTTGCCTTTAAGAACTTTCTAAATTGAACTCCCTTAGCATTAAGCTTGTTGCTTGACTTGAGTCCCTTGGCTTTCGATCCCTTAATGTTGTGATTGTCCTATTGGTTTTATTGATTTATTGTGAATATTTGGGCTTTACTTTGTCCTGATCCCTAGATCATCAGTTCACGCCTGAGTAGTCGGCTAGGATCCGAATCGACGGTCTTCACTTCGGTGTTAATAGGCCTATATATTCTCAAGCCATGATTTTCTATGCGTGGATGATGAGCAAAGGATAGTTTGCTTGGATCTCTACCTTTGTTGGTTGTTCCTAGTTGAGTGATTTTCTTGCGCCTTGTTGCGATTGATTACCTCTGTGATTGTTATTCCCTTCCCACAACGAACTTCTTATGATCCTCTACATTGATCCCTGTGTTTGGATACCCTTCCTGGAAATTATTTAAGGCTGCGTTTTTAATGCTTCTCTTGGCGATTTTACTGTGTGTTTTTCTTTACTTCTGGTCTGCCATTACTCTATGATTTTAATCTACCTTTGGCCACTCTAGATTGTGTCTTATTCTTTCATTACTCTTTGTTTTATTTTATTCAATGGAATTTATTCTCTACAATTCAACACACTTAACCACAAAAATTTTAAACTCTACGTTCTTAATATATTCCTGGACAATTTACACTCTGCATTTTTTTTTTCTCTTTTTTCACCTTTAATGGAAAATTCTACCCGACGGTCTTACCCATACCACTGCAGTGTCATTGCGAAAGTGATACCTCACTTACTCACTTTACCCAACAACTATTCTTGGCATTTTCAATGTGCATGGTAGCGTTTTAATTTTCCTGTGTATTGGTTGAAATTTATTATCTTTAGACTGAACCTTTCACATACTTTGGACAAATAATAATGGTACCCCCTGTGAAGTCTTGTTACTTATTGATTTATCACTAGTAACTCAATAATTTCTTGTGTTGAACCTTTGTGCTTCATGAATTTTGTCGTCATTTACCACTGTGATTGACCCACTACAATATCACTTTACCCACATTTTTACTGCTCCGAATTTACTTTATTAATCAAAAAGGATTTTAATATTCAGAAATGGTTTTAGTAGTAAGATGCTATTGAGTCTCCACCGCAAATTCCCTCTGCAAATCCTTATGGTTGGATGACGAATTTTTTTTCTTGTGTTTAACATCTTCATCCACGAAATATTCTCCCTCTGCAAATTAATGTATTTTGATGGAGACCATACTATGTGTTTTATTTTAATTAATGGTGAATGCACTCGGTGTTTAAATATAAGTTGATGGCGAATGTACCTTGTGATTTTATTGTAATTGGATGGAGATTTTACCTTTTGGAATTGACCTTCATTTTACAGATTTAAACAACAAACTTACCCATTTATTTGAACACGTTTTCTGATGATGTCACTTAGTGAGATCATGTATTGACTTGTAACAGATTGCCCTTTGTTGTCTGCATTTTACATTTACCTGATGACAATAATACCCCTGTGTTTTACATTTACCCAACGACAATAATACCCCTGCATTTTACATTTACCTAACGTCAATAATACTCCTACGTTTTACATTTACTTGACGACAATAATACCCCTGTGTTTTACATTTACTTGACGACAATAATACCCCTGATTTTTACATTTACATGACGACAATAATAACCCCTGCATTTTACATTTACCTGACGGAGATAATACCCCTGCGTTTTTACATTTACCTGACAACAATAATAATTGGCATTATTGTTTCTGGACATCGTTCCTCTTTTATCAATTAGCAATAATAATCATGGTTGTTGGATATCATTTAATAATATCATCAAACTGCATTGAATGGCTCTGAAATGACATTTAATTATGAATAGGCAGATAGCATTAAATCTCATTGAATAGCATCGAGGTGGAAATTATTTATAAGCAACATAATAGCATCAAATTTGCATTTAATAGTTGGACATGACATTTAATTATAAACAACAAGATAGGATTAACGTGGCATTGAATAGCGTCAAATGGATTTTATTTATAATTGCATATCAACATTAAATGGCATTAAAATTTGCATTGAAATCACACTCATTTATAGACAACGAAATAGCATCGAATATTGGCAAATAGCATTGAAGTGGCATTAATTATAGACATCGATCTCATTAAGGTTTATCCCTTTTTAGGCAACAATGTCTATTATTCTATAAGGAGTGTGGAGCACCTTTAAAATGTTAAGTAGTTCACTTATTTTAATGGACAGTTTATAATTGTTGATAAGCATATTTGATTTGGTTAAGTACCTTTCTTAATGCGAATTATGATCACTTTATGACCTTAGTAGCTTGGTAATAGTTCAACCTTCGCACTTAGACATCTTACGTATCAGTTAATGGATGGGTTGTTTGAAGATTTAGGTATTATATTGAGCCTTTCCTTTTGATTGTCGTCATCCTACGTCTTGTTGACCTATTGCTTGGGGTGTGCGTGTAGTAATATTGTCAGTTGTTAGTCTTCTAGTGCATGGATTTGTCTCGAGTCCTTGGTCCAGATAGGTTATGTTTCATTGGGTTTATCGCTGCACCTATCACCTCAGGACGACATGAGTCTTGATGAGGGGATCATGGCACACCCTATTGGATAGAAGCGAATGTTATCGTGGCTGGAGTCTGTGCTTCCTGTGTGAGTTTTGTTGATCATTGTAAGTTGATGTTAGCGCTTGAGTTGTAACGCCTTCCTGCATTTGGTTCATGTGCCTTGAGTTTCTAGTCATTGGTCATCAAGGTTGTTGTGTCGGGAGGGGGATATTGTCCCTTAGCTTGTAGGTGTGGTCATGTTTGCGTCGGGTGGGTAGTCATTCTCCTTGTTGTTTTACACATGTTTCTCCCAGCTTCTCTTGTGCCAGTGCATGGAGTCATAGTGGTTTGTTTCCTGTTCAACGGGCGTGGTTCTCGCCGTCAAGTGTGTTGTCTAGCTATAATCGTATTTGTCATCCTGTTTATAAAAAAACAAATCTCACTTTCTGCATCGCTTGTAGTCGTAACGATGGGGTCATTACACATGGTATCTTCTTCATCCACATTAGAATGGTATAGGGATATCATTTTCTATCTAAAATATGGCCAATTTCAAAATGGTATGTCTTCAAAAGAAAGAAGGGCGCGAAAAATGAAGGAAGACCAATATGTACTAGTTGTTGAAATTCTTTTTCGAAGAAATTTTGATGGAATAATGCTAATATGTATTGATTCATTGAAAGACCAAAAAATGATTGTTGAATTTCATGAAGGAATTTGCGGAGAAAATTTTGGACCTGCAACTACAACACATATAGTTATGAGAGCAGGCTATTAATGGCTAACCATTTTTAAATATGCTTATGCAATGATCAGAAAGTGTATTTATTTCCAAAGATTTTCTAGAAAAACGAAAAGAGAAGCAATGTCATTATAGTATGTAATAGTTGAAGAACATTTTTTACAATGGAGACTTGACATCATTGGCTAATTAATCCTATGACCATCAAAGTCCATTCTTATAGTCTTACCACAAATGACTATTTTACTAAGTGGTATGAGGTTGTAGCCCTCAAGAAGGTTGATTCTAAAGAAAAAATTCCTCAAAGGGAATATTTTATCAATATTTAGAGTTATAAGAAATTTTATCATTGAAAATGGATCGGTATTTATCCGGTCTAATAATGCGAAATTCTTCAAACTATTATCCCCATGGAAATGGTTTAGCTAAATATACAAACAAAACAATGATCCAAATCCTTAAGAAAAAAATTGATGGGAATCAAAGAAATTGGCATACAAAATTAATAGATGCATTATGGGCCAGTAGACATACACTGAAAGACATCACTGGATTGTCACCATACACATTGGTATATGGGAAAGATGCAAAAATTCCAATTCATTTGGAACTAAATGCCTTATCATATGTTGTAAATTCTAAAGAGACAGAAGAAATTCCTCCCTTACAATGATGGTATAATAAGTCGATTCATATGGAAGAACAAAGGAATGAGGCATTGACTAAAATAAATCAAAGACAACAATCTATAAAAATATATCTTGATCAATGTTCTTCTACCAAAGATTTTCAAAAGTGAGATCTAGTATTGTTGTGGACCATATCCAAGGAGAAATCTTCTTTACACACAAAATTTGAAGCATTGTGGATTGGTCTCTATATGATTGAAAAGTTCTTGGGATACAATTATTATTTTCTTAGAGACGTGAAGGGAACAATTCAAATGTTTCTAGTAAATAAAAAACATATTAAAAGTTTTTTCTCTTGATCAATCTTATTATAACATGTACATAGTTTTATCTTTCCTATATATACTTCATTCTTCAATATGTTTCCTCATACTAACTCCATGCCCAATGGGTGACATTCTGGATTCTTAGTAACCCACAGGGAGTTGCTATCCAACAATTGGTGCCAGTTGTTGATCCTAAAATATGTTAAGTTCTAAAGTATTTCTCTCTCTTGTATATCCATTCCTACACTTTGGAAAGTTTTCGATTTATGGCGGGTTCATGAGTCATACTGTAATTTCTACAGCCCCCAAAGTGTACCTTTTCCTATTTCTCTCTTACCAAAATATTCCATACTCACCCATACTTAGAATTTTCTTCAACGTATTTCACAGGGTCTCACATATTGTTTCGTAAGTCTAATTCTCCACTGTCACCAAAATGAACATCAATCTTCTTCCACCTTTATTTTACACTATACTTAGAATATTTTTCTTCATCGCGGGTTCATTGTTTGCTCATTTCTTATTTAATTCTTCATCTGTTTGCTTCACAACACTTAGTCATTTTCGAGATTTCACTTGATTATAGATACTATAACACTTATCCATTTTAACATCCACCACGGAAGCAAAGATCTCATTATAATTCTTTTAAAACATTTTCTTTTCATTCATCCATCTGCTTTTGGGTACTTTGTTTTTTTCAAGAATTTATACCAAGGGTCTATGGGGTTTGGCCTTATCTTGTAATATATTTATCTTTCTCCACCACTTTGTTAATCCACAATGAATTCTCATCTTCTTATAGCATTCCCCAAGTAACATTAAATGATGAATATTACCAAGAGAAACAAGTGGTTAAGTATCAAAGGCCGCCTTTAATGGTGATTTTCTTGAGATGAGTTTGTTTATTATTTTAATAAAATCATATTTGGAAATGGTAATTCAAGGCTATTATTGGATGAAACAACCCTTTTAGACAAAAGGGCAAGTTTCGAGGAAAATAAAAATTTTAGCATCATTAGAGTTTACTACTCTAGAGAATCCCCAATTTATCTTCCATTTTATGTTCTGGACAAAATGTTTGTAATAGAGGTTTGAAGACAATACAGGTTTTGGTCATGTTTCTTTTATGAGATAAAGAAAAAAAAATCATTTCTTTTCCATGGAATATTGGTGAAATTACACTAAAAAATGCATCAAAAATTGATGAATATGCACTCCAATTTGACCAATATAATTTGAAGATGGAAAAAAAAATAAAAGGGTTCAACTCCAACAAATAGTTTTTGAACCACATGACTTATGTTCATTTTATTATATCATATGAAAGTACATATTTGTTTGGAGAAGAAGAAGATGATGACAACAACCCTTAAGCAGTTCCAGTGGGACACCTTGAAACTGTTGTTAGCAAAAATGAAGCACACTGACAACATGGAAGGGTTGTTAATGAACTACACACAAGATCTAAAAATGCTTCTCAAAGAAGTGGCATAGCCAATAATAATCCACAACTTGTAATTCAAAAACAAAAGAAATCTTTAATTGAAAATTATGGTGATGGAGATGACCATGATCCTCGGAAAAAAAGTATTGAAAGACCTCATACACTCGCAATTAATAGTAAGAGAAAAAGAGAACAAAATAAACAAGAAGCCGATGATATCATACTTGATGATAATGATTCCCTTGAGGACATGGAACTGGACGTAAATATTAAATACATAGAACTTCTAGAGGAAGAGCAAAGGATCCAGGAAAGTAAGGAAATTGCAGCAGAGCTAGTAACATAAGAGCCAGTCTTCTACGAAGAATAATATTTAACTATTCCTGATGATTTATTTGAAAAAGACACCAATAAGTTATTCTTGGAAACATTTAATTCACAGGGAAAGAAGGTTCAAGGAAAAACAAATTCAGTATTTAATTTGAGCAAGTTTTACCTTTAAAAATTGCCAAGATTCATAGAGCTAACGACGATGCTCTATAAATGTCAGTAGATGAAATGGAAGCATAAAATATTATGGTTAAAGAAAGGGTTAAAGAACTGTAATATGCTTTAATGACACCGCCTATATTTCCAATTTCTGTTTGTACCATTCAACCTAGGAAAGGTTATGAAAAAACACTAGAATCAAGTTCGATGTTGAAGGGAACATCAAGTCTACTTACTATGGTTAGATGTTATGTAGGAGAAAATATAAAAAAGAAAATGCCTCTTATATTAGAGGCATGGTATCTAGAACGTAGCTTTATTTCTTTAGGTTCCAGGACTCAATAATGACGAGGGTTTCTACAGGGATGTTATCATATTTTTCTTTAAAGTTTCTAGAATGAGTGAAATGAAAAGGAAAAAGAAAGATTTGTCATCCCCTACATGAATTAAACAATTTAAATCCTATTGGATTGAAAGAACTAAAGTTTTAAAATAAATATTGGTTGATGTTCACACTCTAAGTGTCAAAAAAAGGGAATTATATTTTAAATTGATTGAGTTAGATTTATCATGAACTACTATAGAAATCCCAGCTCCTAAAGTAATTCTTAATTACATGATGAGAGAGAAATTTGAAGAACACCTTGAAATATTAAAAGGGGTATCAATGAAAAAAATCAATAGTATGAGAGAGTACATGGAACATGAGGTAGAAAGTTGGCTTGTAGGTTGTGTCAATAAAATAAAGATATTGAGGAAACACTTCACCAAATTTAAATTAATTTAAGATTATTAGAAGGTACATTATCTAATATCAAATTTAGTCAGTAAATAACCGTTGCACCGATGAGATAATATATCGAAAATTGGTTAAATCAATATTTACTAAAAATAACTGAAGAAGATCAGGTGGAAGCAGTTGGTACTGGTCATGAAACTGAAATCCAATACAATATAAAAGAAACATCCACATTCAAATAGAGGAGAGAGATCATCATCACAATGATTAATACATGCCACATTTTTCCCAATTATTTTTTCTTCCTATCCAGAAGTCATTGAGTTGTATTTTATCTATTCCAAGAAAAACATAACCATTTTTTTATGTTTCCTCCTTGTATTCCTTCCAGGTCTAGCCTTGTTCCAATGTTTTATTTCATGGTCCATGGGAGCCCAATCTCAGTCCAACTTTGGATGAATGCATTTTACTTTTAAGACTATCGAAGATTATATTAATTAAAAAAAAAAACTAGAGAACTACTTTGGGGATAAACTTCGATAATATCTTATGAACTCTGAGTTTCAAGAATCAAATATTTAAAGTTTTCCTATCATATTATATCATGTTTTTAATGAAAATATTGTTTTAAAGTTCTCTCATATGTGGGGCCTTTATCTTTCCTTCCTTGAATGTGATAAAAAATATTGAATAATGTGATGGATGTGAGATTTATTTTATCTTTTCTGTAATTGTTATTTCTATATTATATTTTTGCAAATATTATATTTTATGAGTGAATATTGTTGGTTCATTTCTTAGGAATTCTTTGGTGCATGTATATTATTTTCAATCAATAATATGTTTTATTTATTTGAGTGATAAATATTTGGATCTTTCTTTTTAGCGTTATCTCATTTTTCATATTATTGTCCTAATATATTTAAAATAAATATTTAAAGAACTTACAAAGGAGTACCACCTCTATAAAAACACAGGGGGATTCATATCCTCGTGAGGTTGTTGTTTGGATCTTAACAGATATAGACATCAACACGGGGTAGTTGTCCAAAATTTGATGGGAGGCCATCTGTGACTATTACTCATGTTGTGAATTTCTTGAAGTATGTTTTAGAGATTGGTGTGACACATCAAAAAGTGTTAATAATTTTTATGTTTTTTTATCTCTTGAAATAAGACAAAATAATTGGGTTAAGAAAAATATCAATCTAAAGAGTATATCTTCTCTTGCAATATTCATTGAATAATTTCTCAAAAGGTGTTCCTCGAGAGCACAAAGATATGAAGATATTTTCCATGGTCTACCTATTTCCTTCCAAAGGGAAGGGTTATTTTCTAAATTTGTTGGGAAATATGAAAAGTTTATTAAGGAACAAGAATTTGAAGAGGATAAACATGAAGAGGGTTTCCAAACCCTTGAAGAGGAGAAATAATCACCTCGTGATTCCATTCAAGACAACAAATATTTGATTAAATAATGAGAGATTCAAGAGGTCACTCATGAGGAAGGTCACTAGATACACGAAGTAGAACATGAGCTCATTTATGAACCTATTGAAGAACACTTTGATGAAACACACCATGTTGAAGACCTAAACCATGAATAGGCCCCTCATGAAGAAAATAAATAGGCATTCTCTCCTCTATCTAATGAAGATGAAGTCATTCAAGCTTCCATTCCCCTGCACATGAAGAAGAGAATGCAGTAAATTGTACTCCTTTCCAAGTTTTTGATGTTGCTTCATTTCATGATTTGGAAGGTGAAGAATTTATTGAGGAAACCTTGTATGCATTAGACCCTTCATGTTATAATAAAGGTGACGATGCACTTGAAAATTTTGATTATTGTATACATGTTGGGAGATGTAAATGGGATATGATTTGTTCTAGTTTTGATTGATATATCATTTATGACATTGAAGGTTGTTTTCAAATAAATAATATAGAATTTTTTCCTTTAGAACAACCACATGTGATTGCTAACAATTCATATGTGTGGCAACATGAAGACAATAATCATATATTTATTCCAACCACACATGAGTGAAATGTTGCACCATCCTCATGATGATGCCTAACCCTTTATTGGAGGGTTTGATACATGTCCTTTTGAGTTGTGGGAGGTATTCTACATAGAATATATTCAACCACATATATTCCATTATTTTGACGAAGATGAGGCCATGATTTTCCTGGGATCTAAGAATTTCATAAAGGAAGTTTCTAGCCTCCTTCTTCACCTTCGTCTTAGTATATCACTGAGGATATGATTGGGAAACATGCTCCTTTTCCCAAGTTGTCTATGGGGAATTTTTTTTCCTTATAATTTAAACGAAGGTTGGAGGCCTTAAGAAGAAAATTAACATCCCATGTTTTCAACCTTCCATGAAGTAATTATAAAAAATCCTCCAAATTTCTTTTCATTCCATCTGAGGCCTAATGCAGTGATGATGGGAAAGATAGGTGTTATTTGAATCCTTTGAGTCAACCTACTAAGAATTCATGTTATCACATCCCTATCTATATATGGGTAGAGAAATCCTTCGAGAATACATATTTCCATTATTTTGTCCCTCCTCCCCACCCTCATGCGTTTGATTTCATGTTTTTCTATCCTATGATGATTATCCCATCTCATGATTATTTTGTGCTTGATATATATATTTTTTAGTTTTTAACTAAGAACAAATGTAGATCTCTTGGGTTAAATTGATGAAATGTTAGGATGGGCTCATTAGTTATATGATTATACCTAGTTTTTCATGCTAACATGCTTAGAGTAGGTAGGTAGGCTAGGTAGGTCATGTTGTGTACTTGCATTGTTTTATTTTACTTGTTTCTTTTCCATGCATTCATGATAGTTTAGTTTTATGTTTATATTGATGAATATTACAAAAAAAATATTTCTATAATGATTTTGGTATACTAACATGGGTGTATCACATCCCTCAACTTTGCTAATAAAGTGATAATGTTGTTAGAATTGGTTGCAAGATTGGAGGTTTTGAACAACTAGATATTTTGAGGTTCTCATGCACTCTATGTTGAGCACATTTCCCCATGTTGGAGCCAGATGTTATTCCCCCCCATGCATAGGGGTAACTAGAGGGGATCTTGTCTCAAGGCCCACAATGAAGACAATGATCCTGTTGATGATGATGAACAACATGTCCACCCATGGTAGCCCAATATCCCCCCTCAGATTACCTCTTATATTTTGGATTAGCTAAGCTCATCACATCTAGTCAACATAGTGTATGGGAGATGGTAAGATAACATGACCATGAGGCATGTCAGTCCTTTTTTCATGAAAAGTGTTATGTATAATTTACTAGGCATGTGAATGAGGATCATTCATTGAAGTTAGATAATGGATAATGATCTCAATAAGGTATGTTTGTTTCCTTTCTTCACCTTGGTGGCCAACATGTGTGCCCTAGTCTCCTCGAAGGAAAATGATTACTGATGGGGTGGCCTCACATGGGTAACATTTTATTTCCATATCATATATAACACTTACCACTTAACATCTTGGATATTATCGTAATATACTAAACTTCGGTAATGGGTCATGGTTCATTCTTTCATGAGAATAGGGGATAAAGAAAGAAAGACATAATAGCAAAGGACACTCAAAATCTAGTCCATACTTGAGCTCTACCCTTTCCACATTCACCCTAGTCTAAGAGAAATGATGCTATAGCTTAAAACCTTATAATGGGAACTTGCAAACATGATAAGAGGAAACTAAAAATGAATATTAAGGGGTTTGAAAAATGTAGCTCCTAGAAAGTGGAAACTCAAGAGAAAGCACACCCTCAAAAAAGGTTCTCATAGGAATGAATTAAATGACACCGTAATCCACGAAGTAACTCAAACACATACCACTATCACACTTACTCTTGAGGGGTTGTTTTATTTCCTTACTCCCCTGGGACATATCTCTCTACGTGGTTAATTTATTTCACTGTTTTGGTTGCCTCACTTAATAGTGTTCTACGAAGGTCCTCCCATATTCAAATTTTCCAACTTACATAAATTGTTGAGATAATGTGAAAATTTAAAAGGATACTTGATGTGAATTGTTTATGTGGCTTATATATTAAGAAACAATTTACTTTGTATGATCTAAGGATGGTCATATCTTATGAGCATTGGCTTTACTTGATTTCATGCTTTGTTTTGATTTGGATGCACCTAACATGGTACTTTGAAGGATGCCCTAGGCTTTCACCTAGGACATTGTTCTTGTATTGCAGGATATCGCACGTGTGATGTAGAGAATTGAGTCACATGGTGGCTTGACACAATCTATTGTGGGTGGGAAATCCCTCCTACGGGCTAGAACTAAGGGTTTTATCATGCATGCAGAAATGAGCTAAAGATTCTTACTTTTTACCATTATCCCATGCATAAACCCCCATTACTCATATGTAAATACAAGGCTCAAGAGATTAAGTTGACGTACCTTATTTTTTGTGTTTCATGTCGATCCCTTTTCGTGCTTGGTCATTCTTTGACTGCAACTCTCCTCCCAATGTTGACCTGCATTCACTAAAGAAAAACAAAGAACTCCACATGCATTTGATCTATGAACTAATGGGTTAGAGATTTAATAAATCATACAATCAATATTCCAATAATGACAATCTCATATGGCGAGAGGGGAAAATAAATTCTTTTATTAACTTCACAATGATACCTTGCAATGATAAAGTCAGCCACTACTCCTCGATCTTGATCCTAGGCTCTTCTTTCACTATCTTCTAACTGCTTTTCTCTATACTTATCTTTGCACAAGGATGGCTAAAGGTTGGGACAAAGGGAATGCTCAATCGGGTATAGTTTCTTTACTATGATTCTCCTCTTTCAAATGGGACCCCTAACCCTTCTTTTATAGGCTAGAACAAGCTAGGTATTTGGTTGAGCGACTGGCCATGCATGGCTGAAAGTTTTAGTTAACTTACCCAAAGCTGTGTGTTCCATCAACAACTTTCCTTTTTTTGTGCTTTTGTAGGTACATGCGGGATGTCTTGGGTCAGCTAGCATGTACACATGTACAGTAATGAAGTAGGGTGCGTGAGAAGAGTTGTTCAACAGTGTTTTGGCAAAGAAGGAATATGAGATGGCCTAATGCCAGGTAAGCATGTTTGGTGCAAATTAGGGTTATAATAGATGCCCCCTAATGTGTGAGGTTAGAATAGCATCTAATGGCCGAAATACATTAACAATCTTCACCAATGTTCTGAACAAGTGAGCTCAGGGACCAGAAATTAGGAGGTGTTGTCTGCAAAATAATAATTGTCTCACCGAGACGGGCATACCCATGCTTGGGATAAAATAAAATCATGGCTACCAATCAAATACACTGTAGATCCATGTCATATAACTATATAAAGTGTAGCCATGAGACTCTAAATCAAAAAGATATACATCTAGAGTATCCATCAACTAGAAGTTGATAAGGCCTGATGGTTGGAGATGAGGTCTTCAAAGCTCAAGAAACAAATTCAAAATCTTCAAAACTCAGGTAGGAGTGTAAAATGAGTGTATGACTTCACTACCCAGAGTCTTCGACGACTCGTCGGTCATGGACTAGAGAATCTTGATGATCGGACTGAAGGCTTCATTGATTTCGAACAAATACTTGATTGGACTTTGAGGATGGTCAGGCATGAGGGCAAGAGACAAAATGCAGAGGGGCTGACTCAGGCTTAGAAAAATTCCCTTGGATAATAGCATGAAAAAGATGAGACTCAGGTAGCATGGAATTAACATAAGTTTACGAGGCAAGAGGCAACATAAACTCTCCATATGTTTGGAAGAATAACCAAACGGAGGAGGACATAGCTCAATGTAGTGGGAACAACTTCCTAAGGTCATATTAAATCCCAGGGTTTGACGAAAAAACAGACAAATGTGCTTTATCCAAGGGCGACTCATTGTGCTGCCAATACAAAGAAAATACTTTTCCCTTCCTCTTCTTGGAGTATATTTGATTTTTTTTTTTGTCTTTTTCAATAATTTTGAAAAAAGAATAAAAGAATGTTACGTTACAAAGGAGGGATGAGTGTTGCAAACATACAAGTTTGAGGCACAAGGACAAGACTGATGTTAAAAGTAAGGACACTTGGGAAAAATCCCTCCTGAGGCCAAAGGTGTCAGGACATAGAGGCAAAGTGCTACAGGGCTTGCGTATAAGGCATGCTTTAGATGGTTTAGTTGAGAGCAACATGGGTTTGACATTAGACCAGAGACATAGGTATGTAAATGTGATTAATAAGACACACAATAGTAACGTCCTTCGATGTAAGTTTTACGAGCCTAGAGAAGGTAAGCTCGGCATTTTTTCATATTTAGAGAGTCTACAAAAACATAAAAGGAGACTCCACTATGGTACCTTTTTCGAAGGTAGTCTAGTCGGTTCGAAAAAGGGGTAAATTAGCACCAAAAAGACATCTATTCAAAACCATTTTAATGAGTGTGATAAAGAGAAGATAAGTCGGAAATTTTTTCATTTTTAAGGAGTTTGAAAAAAGCTTAACTATGGACTCCGTCAGGAATGTTCTTAAGGATAATTTTAACGAGTGTGAAAGAATAAGTTCACTCGACGATCTTTTTAATTTTAGGGAGTCTGAAAAGAGCTTAACTATGGACTCCGTGGGGGTTCCTTTTTTGTAAATTTAGTCCCTCAGGCCCGAAAAAGGGTTAAAATTATACCTAAGGGTACTCTTCTAGAGATCCTAGGCCTTTAGAGTATACCTTTGTTTGTACAGATGATCGTCCAGACCAAAAAAGGGGTAAAATACTGTCAGATAGACGTGACTTCAAATTTTAGTTTAACGAGCATGAAGGTCAACAAGATCGCATGACAATCTTTTCATTTTTAGAGGGTCTAAAAAGGGCTTAAAAGAAGACTTGTTATGTTTTGGGAGTCCTGTGGGTGAGGTCAAGAGTGATAAAGAGTCATGCAAATGAGGCTCAAAAATCATAATCAGGAAAAACTAAAAGAACTCCTGAGCCTACAGTCATTAGTGATAGCATGTACATGATAATGCAACTGGGATCTACCTAGGGAATCTATGTTCTGGTAATCTCTACCACCAAATCACGACACTTCTAAAGCAACAATGATGGTTTTGTGTCGCAACCTGGTGGGATCGATCCTATGGAAAAGGGATAAAGACAAAAAGTAGGGCTGAAAACCTAACTTATATGCTCAAGTTGGCTATCTGAGATTTTTTCCCCACGGACCATCAAAAGTGACCCAAAACTCCAAAAAATGTCTTGATACCCGATCATAACCTTCCAACGCAACTCCTGAATCACTCTAAATGGTTTTCACTTCAATGAAAATGATAAGGGGGGCCAAAAAAGTGACAATAAGGGGCCAAAAGGTCTATAAATAGAAGCTGGCAGCTCATTATCACCATTGTTGATTTAAAAATTGACTTTGGAGAAAAAAATCCCCTTTGATAAAAGTGGTGATTTTGAGAGCTATAGTGGATGAAACGACCATCCGTCTGGACCAAGTAAGTATAAACTACCTCCTTTTTCCTTTTAATTCTTTATTTATGCATTTAATTTGGTTTCTTGGGGGGCGTCAACCTTTAAAAGGTCGTCCCTATTCTATGACAGCTCGTGTGTACACTTTCTTTGTCTGATGTCAGAGCACGTGTACACACGACTGTCATCACAACAGCCCACGTGGACCCTCCCATGAGTGCAAAAATGTTTAAAAAGCAAGGCCTAACTCTCTGAAAATTTGCCCATGTGCAGGATGTATGTGTAATGGAGAGAATGAGAGCACGAAGATATTAGCGCACTAGTTGGGGAAGACCCTAACACTGTGGCAGTGTTAATGCAATGTGGCTTGCTCAAGTTTTTTCTATGTCCTTTCATGAGAGCACAACCTAGGCTACTGAATGCCTTGGTCGAATACTAACACCCTGACATAGAATCTTTTATGTTAGAGGGGCAGTCACTGGTGCCCACTACAGAGGATATATACTTTTTGAATAGCCTCTCCAGGAGAGGGGAATCAGTCAATTTAAGGACATTTCCTTCAAGGCCTCATAATATATCGAAATTGATAGGACTTTATTGTGAGGCTGGTACAGACCGATCGAGCTCCCAGGTTCCAATAAGCAAGATCATCGATTTATCAGTGTAGGCAATTGTGTTGCTTATTGGGTGGATGACTGGTTCTGCAGCTCTACATCAATCATTCCATGCAAAGATGAACTATGCAGTCCAGTGCTTAAATGCACAGATATTTTACTGGAGCACTACACTGTTGGATTGTATGAAGAGGCAGCTGACAGATTGTTGATTGCGGACGCAGAGGAACTTTGGGTTTGGGATGATTCTATGCTCTTTCTTCTTTGAAAGAGTTACTAGTTTTAGTCCTCGAGTGGTGGTATGAGGACATCAGGCCTGTTTGCAGATGGGTAGTGTTGCTGCCATGACAGGGTGGTGGAAGGACCAATGAGTCCTTTGATGATGACTTCTTTGGTTGGTTGTCGCAGAAGATTCTAGCCATAGAGGATTATCCTTATGCTGGGATTGATGTTTCGAGAGATGTTAAGATCCATATACCTCCGGGCGAGGAGCCAGGCGAGATGGGTAAGTTTGCATCATTTTTTTTTGAAACATATATAATTTTTATGTTGTTTTTTTTATATATAATTTTTTTATACCAGAGTATTTGACATATACATGTCTATTATGTGCATATGTGGGACCCTCACGACCTGTGGATTATGTGAGGAACATGCGTCATCCTCGGCCTGGGGTCGCACCTGTCACTGCAGGGGGACCAACAACAGTAGGAGAGCTTCCAACTGGTGAGGCTGAGAGGGTTTTGAGACGATTTGAGCAAAATTTTACCTCGCTCATTCGCACCATCCCTATGGCAGAGATTGAGGATCTGCCACCATCCATGCAACCTCATGTAGTGGGGGCACCATGTATGTGGGTCCGATTGTTTTGAGGTTTGGCAAACGCTGTTGATTATTACAACAGGGCCCACAAGCCCTGGCCTTAGTTAGTCTAGAATTTGATAGCTCCACATGTATATATTTTTTGAGGGCATAAGACCCATGACTCCGTACTGGTCATATGTTTTGAGGTGCTTGTGTCCACCTATGTACTCTGATGATTATGATATTATATATGATTTTTTATGTCTTTTTGTGTTTTATGGATCAAATTTTCCTTTACAAATGTATTTACATGTTTATGTGTAAATCTTTTTATATGTGTGCGAGATGCCAGTCTAAAATTTGATTAGCTAGAGTATCTGTAACTTGGTTTAATCTCCTAGGAACATGAAAATAAGTAATATAATCAAAGCTTCGTTCTAAGAGGCGTACCCTAAGGAATCATCCATGTAAAGTTGGATCATGAACATGGTAGACTCTATTTAACTTAGACACAACCAGCTGAGCGTCTAAATAGACTCGAAGATGATAGATACCAGATGACAAGGCGTCACGAAGCAACTCAATAACTGCACTATACTTGGTGACATTGCTTGTGGTGTCACCTAAGCATATACCTATGGAAGATAATAACTGGCCTGGAGGTGTAAAAATTACCCAAGCTGCAGAGGCAAGCCTCCGAGTGTGCCGGCTAGCACCATCTGCGTACCCAATGAAAACCTCTGATTCCCTTGACATCTTCCACAGTGACAAAAGATAACATCAAAAACGACACGTCCATAATACTAAAAGAAACTAGAAAGTAATAGTACAAAGACTATACATATATTATAAAAAGTTACCCAAGGTGACCTACCTATGCGTGATACTTCTTGAGGTAGAGCCCATTTCTAGGCTCTTCCAAAGCATTTCCCTCAAAGCTAACCAGATGATAAGCACCCTTTTTTAGAACCTCTTTTATTATGAAATGTTTGAACCACATGGGTTTGAATTTTTCTACCCCCAGGGGGTCGTTATCTTGGTCATAGACCAAGACAAGGTCGCCTTCAGAGAAAATCCAAGGACAAACAGACTAATCATAATGACACTTGAATTTTTGTTTATGAGCCTCGTTGGCTAGGGCCACATCACGATGCTCCTCATTGAGCCACTCAAGGTATAATAACCATTCTTCAAGTGGAGAAGTTACTGGCAATAATTGTAGTGCCAATTTTAGGGACAAGATATGACATTCTATAGGCAAGACTGCTTCCAACCTGTAAATGAGTTGAAAAGGTGAGAAACTGGTTGCAGTATTAATAGACGTTCGGTAAGCCCATAATGTCGAGTATAAAATCAAATGCCAATTTGACTTGGCTGAGTTGATCGTTCGCTATAGGATGGTCTTAAGATATTTATTTATAGCTTCCACTTGACCATTTTCTTGGGGGTAGTAGGGTGACGAATGTTCTTTCCGCAACCCAAGCTTTGATGTTAATTCATTCATCATTTGGTTCTGAAAGTGACTGCCATGGTCAATGACAATCTCGCTCGGGATGCCAAACCTTGTTATTATCTGGTTAATTAAAAAGAGAGTTGCAATCTCCCCATCATCTTTAAACGTTGACATAGCTTCGACCCACTTCATGAATTAGTCTACGACTACAATGATATAACAGTGCCCCCTTGCTGAAGGAGGGTTGCATGTAGTGTAATCAATCCCCCACTTGGTGAAGGGACCAACTATGATGACAGGAAACATGGAAGCGGGATGTGCCCTCATCTTCCGAGAGACGATCTGACATGGGTGGCACTTCTTGAACGATTCGATGCAATCTTTGATTAGTGTCGGCCAGAAGTAACTGCTCGTAAAATCTTTTGGGTTGTTGTCAACCCATAAAAATGACCGCCACATGCTCTGGTATGGCAATCATTAAGCACAATAACTGCTTCTTCGTGAGTGAGGCATTGGCACAGGATGCAGTCTACACCTCTTCGATACAATGTATCATCGAGTATGAGATAATTCTTAGCTTGATGGCGTATATGACGACGCTCATCACGAGAAGAAAAGGTGGGGCACCTAAAATTCTGGAGATAGACAATTATATCTCCATACCAGGGATCTAAAGATGCGATAAAAAACATCTCCTATGATAGGCGATTCTTCAGCCATAACATCACCTGACTTGATCGGAAGTTCTGAGATGAGTTCTATGAAGACTAGTGACTTTTTGGATTTCAATGAAATTAAATCTAAGTCAAATCCCTAAAGGACAACTATCCATATACTAATCTTCCCGTCGATGACCCATCGTGTCAACACGTATTGAAATGGATTCACAACGACAATGACGATGGTCTTGCGAAACAAAACATAATGACAAAATTATTGGACAGCATGGACTGTTGCCAATGCAAGTTTTTCGATATGAGAATAATTTAGTTCTGGTCCAACTAGGCCTCGGCTCAGGTAATAAATCACATATTTTGAGAGTAAATCATCCTCCTAAACTAAGACCATGCCGATGGTTGACTCTACCGCAACCAAGTATAATAGGAAGTCTTTGTTATAATTGGGTGGTCGAAGTAGAGGGGCAGTTGTAAGGGCGTGTTTCAATGCATCAAAAGAACGTTGAGTTGCATCGTCCCAATAAAAAGGAACATTCTTATTCAACAAGCGCATAAATCCATTTGTAATCTCAACATATTTTGCGATGAAACACCTCAAAAAGTTTGCCTTGCCCTGAAGACTCTGAAGTTGAAGGATTGTGCGTGGGGGAGGAAATTGAACTATTTCCTCAACCTTCAGAGGATCGACCATGATTCCTGTTTTTGACACTATGAAAACTAACAAACGTCCTAATGTTATGCAAAATATGCATTTGTTTAGATTCAAGTGAATCCGGAAGTAGCGACATCGCTCAAAGATAAGTTGGAGGTGTGTGGGATTATCCGTTCTCTTGAGAGATCGAGATGCTAAATCATCTAAATAGGCCTCGACTATATACTTGAGATCATGGAAAGAAAAATACATGGCCCACTGGACGGTAGCTCCAACATTTTTGAGACCAAAAGACATATTACGATAAGCAAATGTATCCCATAGACAAATGAATGCAGTTTTGTGTTGGTCTTCGGGCTTGATTTGTATCTGAATATATCCTAAAAAACCATCCATGAAAGAAAAGGCCTCGCAACCTGCACGTTCATCAATTATCTGGTCAATGAATGGTGTGGAAAAATTATCTTTTGGACAGGCCTTGTTCAAATCACGAAAGTCCATACATACGTGAATCATGCCCTATTTCTTATTGACTGACATAGGATTTGACAGCCATTGGGTCAAATTGATAGGATAGATAAAAATGGCTTTTAACAGTTTCTCGACTTCAACCTTAATCACCACTACTTTCCTAGGATTAAATGGACGAATCTTCTGTCGAACAGGCTTGGCATCCGGATAAGTTGTGATTTCATGTTCGACTATTTTTGGATCGATGCCTAGCATTTCCTCGTAAGACCATGCAAAAATGTCGTGGAATTCTTTAAATAGATCTATGTAGATTTGAATCTCTTCGGAGGAACAGTTAGCTTTGACGAAAACATTCTCCATGATGCCAGGGGTTCTAGAGATATTAATCGGTATAGTTTTAGCGATAGTTTCCATATTACCCTTGGCATAAACCTCATGTGTAGCTAAGGGATTAATAGGACAAGACCTATCTCCATTCATAGTCAAGGTGAATTCTCTTGCTTCGATTCTGCTCAACTATGGGAGAAAGTATGATCTCATGTGATGGAGATAGTCCCAGGGTTTGTACGGACTAGTCATTGCTTCAATTATTGCTTCGTCGGAGGGCAAGACTAAGTCTAACGAATCGGTATCAGTGAGAGAGACTTGAGCCCAAATAGGCTCTAGAATCAGATCTAACTCTTGTGCTAGAGTTGGATCTGTGTCGGCCAAAACTTGTTGGACTAAAGAGTACGTTGTTTCGGCTGTAGACAAGGGCATGGACATGCAAGGGTGCTCTGTCCCTTCCATCATGGCCGATGGGGAAGGAAGTATCCACATATCATTGAGGTAAGTCATGCGAAACAACAAAACTTGGAAAATATCAACCTTATGGTGTTTTGATATGAACTTGCATCGCCTTGAGGGGGCGGGTAATCGAAGGTACCCATCAAAGATGGGCACAACCCAACTCTTACATTGACGATGCCCGGTTGGGGATTATCAATCATCGGGACCGTGGATGCCCCCAATGAAGGGTCGGGTTTGGATAAGGACAATTGATCAATGGTCACGATCCAACCCTCGTGTGGAAACAACAAGACCTAGAAAACTATAGCAACCACTACTTGCATAGCATAAGTCCAACTCCTATCTAACAAGAGATTGTAGTTGAGGGATGCGTTGACTACTTCTACCTCGACACACATGGTCTTCCCTCCTAGCTGCACGGGGAAAGAGGGAATGATGCCATGTGGTCGAAACCAATGACCGTCAAAAGTAGTGAGAAGAGTAGGTGACAGAGAGAAAACATGCTGGTCAATGGCCTTCCAACATGCCAATGACATGCCGCATGTCGAGGCACCCTCATCAACCACCGTGCAGAAAATTTTCCGAGTAAAAGTTTTCATGGGGTAAGCCACTACTATCTAAAACACTATGTGGTAAGGCAGATGAGGTTTTAAGTCGGTTGTATCCAGCATGATTGTACCCGGATTACAAGTCTCGGTAGATCCTAAAGCGTCTAACAAAGCTTTCCTCTAGGAAGGGCAACTTTGGAGGGCCTCCAAAGAGAACATCGCACAAGGGGTTTGAGACAAATCCTCCACCACAAAATAGTTCTGGGTGGCCCTTGCATTTGGGTTGTGATAAGCTTTCTTGAACGCACCTTTTGGGATGCATGTCATTGTTTCGCCCAAAGTATTCTCGATCTGCAGAGGAAGAGATGGGATTTCCACTTCTTTTCCCTTCTAAGAAGTTCTTGGTTTACTATAGTCATGCGCTCTAGTCGATATAAAAGCATCACTTTTCATCATATACACATTCACAGGTTGTTGTTGTGTCACAAACTTTTGGGCCTCTGCAAGCTAGGGACATTGGTGGGTTGGGTGGTCTTTCGTGCACAGGTTGCATGGATACCTCACCTTCCATTTCTCAGTGTTGCCCCTGCCAACATTATTAGTGGGTTTCTTATCCCCCTTACCCTTCTTTCATTATTTTTTACTTCCTTCAGGTTGCTAGGTGGCCTTTTGATTTGTTGATATCACGCTGTGTTCATTCGACATTTGGGTAGGGGGAGCAGCCGGAACAGTTGTCTGGTTGGTCATTGTGTGTTGTATGGACAATTGCTGGAATTGTTTCGTCAGTTGTTCAATGAGTTGTGTTTGTGCTGAACCAACAATACCATCGGCATGTGGTCTTTCTCTCTGTCTGGTTTTATCAAGTATTGAGCATGGCGTATCTAGCAAGATCTTGTATAATAAACCGGACTGAGAGTAGATTATCTTAAGCTATTGAGTTCTCATGATCGAATCTTCTTCTAAAAACACTCCTGACATCGCGACGTCTTTGGATAATTGTGGGACCAAAGAATTAAGGAACCACTCAAGAAGGAATGATGGTGGGACTGGCACCTTAATTAAACTCTTTCGGTGTCTCCATTCTTGGATGTGATCAGAGATATGGTCTACTTTTGTCTGTTTGAAATTGGCCAGCAATTCTATACCAACGTCGTATCTCACAGGTAATTGGAAATGGTTTAAGAAAGCCATTGACAATTTTCTGAAGGAAGAGTATCTTGAGCGGTCAAGCTCAATGTACCATTTTACATCACTCCCAATGAGATTACATTGAAATAATAGAAACTATATGAATTCATCTTTTAATGAATTAGACGAGCACCAAAGGTGAAAAGTAGTCACATGATCTCCTGGATCTTCATTAGACTTGGCCTCGAACTCTGGTATGTTCGAAGGAAACTTCGTCGGCATAGGGGGCCAATGTGGATCGTGACAGATAGGGTCATTCAACAACCTTGTCAAGTCTGGCAAATGCAAGGTTTCCAGGAAAGGTAGTTTGGGTTGTTGGTGATAACTATGGAAAAAGGGACCTGGAGTTTGACTGACACCAGGTTTCTAGGAAAAGTTTGGCTGCTAGCCTGGGTTCTGGTAAAAACCATGGCCATGACCAACATACAGATTCTGCGTGTGAGGAGACATCATTGGCTGATTCCCTAAATAGGACGTAGATGGTTGGGCGTGCATTACATTCAGAGGAATTTGGGAAGGTTTGCCCCATGTTGATCCCATGGGCATAGGCATAGCACCCTGTCCATGGTTCCATTGGTTGTGAAAAGAATTTCCCCAGATCGACATTCTTGATGAGGGAACTGATCCCTGCCAAGAATGCTAAGGTCCCGATGCAGAAGATGTTCCTGGGTTTGTCCCCTGTGCAGGAATAGTACCTTGCATAGGAATAGGTTGTCCATAACTGGGGTTGCCCCCAATCGGGAAAGCAGCTGACGAGAAATCATTGTTACCAAACGCACCGAACAAAGAAAATGGTGTTGAACCTACCGGCATATTATGAGAAGGTGGTCCTTGACTCCCTCCTCCAAATAAACTATGGTGTGTGGGTGGCCCAACGGATTTCTGGTGGGTGCCATCAAGCGAAGTAGATGAAGGAGGTATATGACCTCCCCTGTAAGGGAAAGCATTAAAAGGAGCTGAAGTGCCCCCCATGTGTCCTTGCAAAGGAGCGTTAGAGTTCCCTGCCCCCAAACCTAAAGTCTTTAAAGTGGAGTAGGAAAGTACAGGACTTGTACATGAGCTAGGCATCCCGTATGAGAATGGAGGGCCTGTCGGACTCAGTGTGAAAGGGGCAGTGGCCGCCGCCATAAGCGGGATTGGACCACTGCTTGAGGTAGAGGCAGTCGAGACCATGGTGGCTCAAATCGGTGACGGTGGGTTAGGAGGTGGAATATCCCCTGTGGTGACAACCATAGTGGGAATTGAATAATTCCCAGAAGAAGTGGCAAAATTTGTTTCCATTGCTGTGTGCAACACTATCTGGCACTCGTAAGGGTGAATCTGTATGATGATGGCTGCCAAAATATCAGTGGTTTGAGTTTCGGATGGACCAAGAGCTTTCGCTCCAAGGTATAAAACAGTTGTTTCCTCCAGATGTTGGTCTGGTACAGTTTCTTGTGACCCGGTCGCTTGAAAAGACCCTTGTTGGTCTAGCTTTTGCCTTAGTGGTGGCGGAGGTGGCTCTAGTGTAACCGGTGATAGGCCCAGAAGCCTTCATGATCAGTGGAGCTCGTGATCCTCCATTGTGTGAGAATATCAAAGACACACTAGGTCTATCTATTCGTTCAAAAAACAACACACACTAAAAAGGTCCCTCTAAGATAAAACAGGCAAACACTAAACTAGTTGGAAGAACAGTTACAACAACCAACACTAGAGAAACTTACTGGTGCAAGTGAAACTCGAACACGGAAGCACCCTCCGAGTATACTCTGCAAATCATGGCCTGATGTCTATCCTAGGTACCATGGCATACCCCCGCGGTCACCTATGTATGTCTCTAAAAAAGATAGGCAACTAGGTTGCCAGTGCGCGAATATTCACCAGGTGGGTACAATCGAAAGTTGGGTAGACCACAATGAGAAGGGTATCAAACCTGAAACCCATCAAGGGTATCGAAGGAAAGTGGTTTGGAAGACAACTGAGGACCTCAAACGGATTAAAGACCCACGAAGCTCTGTGGCAAATGCAATCGACAGAATCCCAAGACAAGCCCTCTATATGTGTTCTCCACTATGATTGGTCCTACTTTTGAGGGGTTATCTCCACTACCTTTCTGAACATGACCTCGTGTTTTTCCCCTGTGTTAGAGGGGGCTCCCGGGTAACTTTCACGACACTGGACTTTGACACTCCTAACTCGGACTGAATTTTTGATTTAATGGCCTTAAAGAGTTTCCTCTCCAACCTAATTTGAGGCCCTAACCCTAAACTAGTTGGCTGACCCTACAAACATAAAAATTCTAATGAATTTTAGATTTAGTGTTAATTTTTATGGCTTGTCTAAAGTCAAAGGTTATGAAAGTGAAACTAGTGATGTTTGAAAGATGAAAGAAAAATAAACAGAAAGTTGGAAACAAAATAACTTCTTCTTGACTCAAATCTTAAACAACTTTTCAAACTAAAAATTTTCTAAGATCTTTGAACAACAAACTCAAAGCAAGATTTCACTTGACTACGAGCTACTTATGATCTAAGTAAACCGTCGATAACTTATGAAAGCAAAGACTTTTCCTGGTTATTAATGCAAACCAACACTATTTAACCAAACAAAGAAAAAAAGATTTTTTTATTTTTTTATTTGAATGCTCACAAAGCAAAAAAGGAAAAATATCAACAAGTAAAGACCAAAAAAACTTCTGGCCTCAACGCAGATCAAAAAGAGTCACTTTAGAAATAACACACAAGAAAATTAAAACTGGACTCTCACACTTGTTTAAAAACCCTAAAAAAAAAGAAAATTTTGAGGAAAAACTTCTTAATGAAAAGGGAAGCTATTGTTGTGATCAAACCTAAGTTACTGACCGCTTATGAAAAAGACCCAAAAACCTGAGTGGTATAATTATTGACAAAGGAAAGGATGACTACCTCACCTTAAACAAAAATTTTCCCTCCATAGTCACGCTGCTGATAGTTCAACAACAAGCGTGTGCACGCGAGATGTGTATAGTCAGGGCATGTGTACACGCGTGTAGACCTTATATAGGCCACGTGTACTTTTGAAACTCTAAAAAATGAAAGAACAAGCAATCAAGCCTAGGCAAAGACTACTGGTACTGAGAACTAGAATCTCCTGAAGACTCAGACACTTACTTTGACAACAAAAAGAAAACAATTCAAGGAAGACTTCATAGAACAAACCAATCTAAGGTGAAACCTAAGATATATAATACAAACAATAAAGACTAGAATGAGTTCTAGAAAACCCCTGAGAAGGATTATTTCTGACAGGGGAGAGGATGACTGTCTCTCTAAAAGAAATTTTATCAAATCATACACGCGATTGACACTTCCTCAGCTAGCGTGTACACGTGGACTATGGGAAGGTAGGGCATAAGTACACGCGTGCAGACCTTATATAGGTCGCTTGTACCTCTATGGGTCTTGAAAAAAAAATGCAGTCAAACAAAGAAACATAGATAACTAGTATGGAAAACCATAATCTCTGTTAGCTCAAACTTTTGCATAAACTTTAAAAACAAGGAATGGAACTAGTTCTTAAAAATACTCAAGAAAAAATATTCCTAGAAACATTAGAGATCCCTAGTATGGTCGCCAATTCTGTTGTGGGTGGGAAATCCCTCCTATGGACTAGCACTAAGGGTTTTATCATGCATGCAGAAATGACCTAAAGATTCTTACTTTTTACCATCATCCCATGCCTAAACCCCCATTACTCATATGTAAATACAAGGCTCAAGAGATTAAGTTGACATACCTTATTTTTCATGTTTGATGTCGATCCCTTTTCGCGCTTGGTCATTCTTTGACTGCAACTCTCCTCCCAATTCGGACTTGCATTCACTAAATACAAACAAAGAACTCCACATGCATTTGATCTATGAACTAACGGGTTAGAGATTTAATCAATCATACAATCAATATTCCAATAATGACAATATCATATGGCGGGACAAGAAAAGAAATTATTTTATTAACTTCATAATGATACCTTACAATGATAAAGCCGACCACTGCTCCTCGGTCCTGATCCTGGGCTCTTCTTCCACTGTCTTCCAACTGCTTTGCTCTGTACTTCTCTTTGCACAAGGATGGCTAAAGGTTGGGACAAAGGGAATGTTCAATCGGGTATAGTTTATTTACTATGATTCTCCTCTTTCAAATGGGACCCCTAACCCTTCTTTTATAGGCTAGAAGAAGCTAGGTATTTGGTCGAGTGATCGGCCATGCATGGCCAAAAGGTTTATTAACTTACCCAAAGCTATGTGTTCTGTCAACAACTTTCCTTTTTTCATGTTTTTGTAGGTACATGCGGGCTATATTGGGTCAGCTAGCATGTACACACGTGTAGTAATGGAGTAGGGCGCCTGGATTTTTATAAAAGGGGTTTTTAAGAAGAGTTGTTCAACAGTGTTTTGGTAAAGAAGGAATTTGAGATGGCCTGATGCCAGGTAAGCATGTCTGGTGCAAATTAGGGTTATAACACAATCATATATATTCTCTCACACCTTCTAAATCTTGGATGATGGACTATTGGGCTTGATTTTGACATATATGGTCATGGTGACACACTTATGGGAAGGTATCCCATACTTGGGACTCTACATCCACTCATCACCCAACTGCTTGATGCAAGACATTGTACTTGGTGTTGCTTGAATATCATGAAAAGATGATGCACACCTCCTCCACCATGGACACCATCCTTCACCGATTTGATGTTGGTACCTTTGATGATGGCATCATGTTAGGGTTTGATGGAGATGTTGGGGCTTGTTTTCCACTTGAAAACCACATGATGACTTGAGATGTGGCATGGAATTCTCCCACCTAACTTGCACCTTATATGATGAAACATGGGCTTGGAGAGGCACTATTATCCCATTGGAGGATTTAAATCACCACAAGTGTGGCTTTATGATTTAATATTTGTATTTTTTAACACTTTATAGGATACTATGAGGGGTCGACCCAAATTATAACATGAATTAGTGTTGTTTACTCAACAATGTTGACAAATTATTGCTTGGTTACCTCATATATATAGAGGAATCACTTGGATTCAATTTTCATCATCACAAGTCCCTCACACTTGCAAGTAGGAGCTCTAAAAAGTTCGTTATCTCTCTTTGGCTTCTTGGATCTAGTACAAAAGTTTTGGAGTAGGATTTTTTGTGGATGCTTTTCATTCTTTAATGAAATCTTGTTACAACTAGGGTTTCTTTTGGCATAGTGACTTGGATAAGTAAGTAGTTTTCTCTAGGTTGATAAGTTTTCTCATGGTATAATTGATAATTTATATCTTGTTGCATGTTACTTTGTTCTAGTAAAACCCTAGGAAGGAGACATAAGGCTTTCTCTCCTTAATACTTTTGTTTTTCCAAGCTTTCATGAAAGCATTAAGAGACCTAATCTCTTGCTAGGATTCAAAGGGATAAGTCCTAACAGGATTTTCACCTTACGATTTTGATCTTAGTCCTTTGATTCTTGACCTAGCTTAGTTAGAAGAGGGAAAATGACACGTAGGACCCAAGAGGGTTTGCACCATTTATATCACTTTCTTGAAGGTTTTAATCACAAGGCTCAAGAGTCTTTGCACCTTAGGGTTTGGAACCTCATTCTTGTTCATTGTTTTCTTCAAATTCTTGCATGCTTGACTCCAATTCCCTAGAAAGTCAATAGAACTAGTATATAACTATCTTGGTGGTAAGAAAAAGTCTTAGAATTAGCTCTCTCTCTCTCTCTCTCTCTCAAAGAAATTTGACTAACTCTACTAACTCTAACCCTAGACAACAAATGATATTTATTGTTTTTGTTATAAATGGTTTCTACAACCCCTGTGGTTTAATTTAATTGTTGCATACCTAAAATTGTGGCTAAATTTACTCGTAATTATACTCTAGAAATTGGATGTTATTGCACTTATTGAAGTATTAATTCTTATGCTAAATTGCTATATTTCTGGGCTCTTTTTCCTATTATTTTTATACATTGTCTTATTGTTGTAAATTTGCAACAACAATTGGTTTCATTGATTATGTAGTGTCTAGAGGTCATTGATGAACTATATAACTTGGTGATTGTCTAATATATTCTTTGGACTATTTATTGCCTCATATAGATGAACCAATTACCTCATCTTCTTGCTTACCTCTCCTAGACCTAGAACTAACATCTAAGTGAGAAATATAGGGGGTTGTAGGCTTGGCTAATCTTTCTACTTGATCTCTTGAGGTTACTAGGGAAGCCTCCCTTGTGTTGGAATTCATTCCATCAGTAAGACAATGGAAGTATCTGCTTAGGTGACAATGGTAGAAACTTTCAATTGTTACACAAACATTTATCTTGTGGAGACTTTACACAAGTACAAATCTTGTGATAACAATGGACAAATACAAATAGAGACCTAAAAACTAAAAGAAAATTATTGATTATATTTGAACCCTCAAATTTGTTCTTAATGCTTGATCTTGTAATCTCTCTCTCTCTCTCTCTCTCTCTCTCTCTCTCT
>JZKD02S1926267.1:683683-698325 GCA_000966675.3 Picea glauca | reverse complement strand
AATACTCTTTTCCATTAAACTGTGGTATTCCATTTTTATACGAGTTGGTAGTCTCCATGATCTACCTTTCAGTGGTTAAACTAATTTCTGAAGGAACCTGCTCTCATACCAATTGTTGGATTACTGAGAGGGGGCGTGAATCAGTACTAATGTAATTATAATCCTTTTTCTTCAGATGTTATATCAATGTAGAATTATTATCCAATAATGAATAGTAATAAATAAACAATCACACACATACACAGTACAACAGTGTTTTACGTGGAAACCCAAATCAGGAGAAAACCACAGAATGTTTTTTTTTTATATGTCTTGAAGAATTACATTCATTGAAAGCACCAACTTCCTTTGTTTTCTAGCTGCAACTAGAAGGAGGCTCCAACCCCCTAGTTTCTCAGGCTACAACCTGAGGGAAGCTCCAACTCCCCAAATCTCTGGCTACAACTAGAAGGAGGCTACAACCCCCAATGTTTTCCGGCTACAACTAGAAGGTGGCTACAACCACCTGTCCTTGCCCTGTCCTGCCACCCTGAAGTAGAAGTAGAATGATGGAACCACTGTCATTCTATCACTTTGAGATATACCGCTGTAAACCTGTACCAATAAATCTGAACCATGCATCAACCTGTACCTCAACTTGTAATCAACTTGTACCGTAAACAAGTGCATCAACCATGCACCAACCTATAATCAACTTGTACCATAAACAAGTGCATACAACCATGTACCAAGTATGTACCAATCATGTTTCAGCTACTCATCAACTATGACTCATCAATATGTACCAACATCATAAACTATACACCTCATGTATGTGCGCCAACTCATCAACTACTTATCTCAACCATGTACTCAACATGTACCTCAACCAAAAGCCCTCATTAATTTCATCATCCAAATATGATTTGTAGCTTTGTAATAGACCTAGTGTATATGATCACATTCCTTCAAACCTTCCTTAACTTTAAAAACAAGAGACTAGCATTTTCATCAAACTTGTTTTTAGTCTCACATGCCTAGTTTTGGATTAGTCAACAACCCTAACTTGAAGTAATCATAACTTTGAACCTGTAATGTATAAGGATATGAAACTAATATACAATGTTCTTCAGTGTGTTTTATGCAATTTCTCCAAGTGGCACTACTTGGAACCTCTCAGAAAAGGAGTTATAACAAAAATGGAATACCTTGTTGAATTTTGGCTTATTCTAGAGAGAGACCTTGTAGAGCATGCCTCGCACACAATATTTGATGCAATGATCTGAAAATGTTACACAACATACTACAGACTATACCCTAAACAACACATTTTGTCTCATGAAATTTGCATTTGTTATGAATAAGTTATGACGTTCTTACCCAAAACACCTGATTTTGACTAGTTTCAAGCCTGACCACAAACCCTATTTTCCAAAGAGTGTAACTCCCAAAATACAACGACCCATAAGCTGAATTTTTAACCACATATGCTTGGATATGTTTTCTCACTTTCATAGGAATTTCAGGATCTGAATAATTATAGAAAAACATTTATAGTGAAAATAGTGAGATGACCTGAAAATAACATACCTTAGATAGCACCATCAAAATAATTTATCCTTCCTTGCATTTCGGCCTTCTTTTCTTCACTTTCCTCAGAATTTAGGCTTATATATCATTTGTATACCTCAGACACCTATAGATATTCAATATGCTCAAGTGTGATTCAAATGAGAGAGCCTTGCCTCTTATTTATACTCTCCAAGTAGCTTCCTTAAAATCATCTTCTAGGTCACTTGGCCCCATTTTCCTTATTTTAGGGTTGGGTCCACTTCTAATTTCTCCATTAAAATTATTATTGAGTTTATTTGTTTTGTATTCACTTTGAATTATAATACACTCATCACTTCAATTTTTTATTTACCTTTTGAAATCTCTTAAACCACTTTGATTACTTTGACCTTTTGGGGCTTCTAGATGACATATGAGGTCCTCCAACTTCGTAAGGCCATAACTCTCAAACCATGAGGAGTTATGTGACATTCTACATACCACCAAAAATGGCATGACATGTACTATCCATATAGAATAGTATTATCTGAAAATATATGATAACTCATATCGTTACCCATTAGACAAACTTGGGTCCATTACCCAAACCGGGGGTCTCCAACTTCTCATGGCCATAACTCTCTAACCGTGAGGAATTATGTGACGTTCCACATACCACCAGAAATGAAATGACAAGAAATATCCATCTAGGATATTTTCCCTAACAAATTCACTTTCCTTCATCTCATTATTCCATAATTAAGCATGGGTTATGTTACTCCACAAAGCGTCTTCCCGTGAGGGCTTTCACCATGAGGGGACCACTTTGGAGTTCATCCATATTTACTTCATATCAACCATGACAAAACAATAATGAGTCATATTTACATCAAAAACTACTGGTTCCATTACCCAAACCTTTGTGCTACGGGTCTTTCTTCAAGGGTTGACATCAATGACAACCAACCTTAATCAACAAATAGAAGCATTGGAAAGATTTCTTTCCACTGGTAGATTTGGCTTACAACAACGACTATCAAAGAACCATTAAGATGGCAACCTTTGATTTTCTTTACGGGTGACAGTGTCAAACGCCTTGAGCTAGGATCAACTTAAGGATAGGGTCCTAGTAGGACCAGAAGCGGTCCAAGAAATCGAAAAACAATTGCAAACGATAAGACCAAGTATTAAGGAAGTGCAAGATCGACAAAAGATTTATGTGGATGCCCGTCATGTTGACCATAATTAAGAAGATTGGCCCATCAACTAGCCATGCCTCATTCTTTGAGGTGTTGCACAATGTTTATCTTATATATGTTTGCGACTTTATGTTGGTGATCCTATGCATGTGATTGACAGGAGTTCCATGCAGGTTCAGACGAGAGTGCACTCATGACAGAGCCAATCCACATTCGAGACCATCACATTCGAAATCTATAGCATCAAATATTCTATCAGTTCAAGGTCCTGTGGAACAATTATAGTCCACACTCAGCTACTTGGGAGGATGCATATGATATACACCAACAATTTCCATTTTTGTTTGATAGTGAGACATATTAGATCTTTCCAGATACTTTATTACTGCACATATACTGTGAAACATTGGGCCAAAGTTAAAACCAAGAGGGGGTGTATGTAACATCTCGCTCTTGCGTGCACATGATTTGACTTATTCTTTTGAGGACACTGATGAGCAAGTGATCCGATTTTGTATATGGTTGTTTGTTTCTCTTATGGATTTAGATGATGATGTTGTTGGATTAAGATGTTATTTTATTTGATATCTATGTATAGGTGGGTGTTATTGACATGTTTCTCTTAAGTGCACAGGACACTCAACAGATTGAGGATGTCGATGGAATCAATGGACCTCCTTGGACTTTGGATCGAGTCAGGGAGGTGACTGTATATGGTTTGGGTATTTCTATTTATGAATATGTGACATATGATTGGGTATATTATGATGTTGTTTATAGATCGTTGGCAATGTTTCGTTGATGGATATAGGCTGACGATTGATTTCTAATCAAACTCAAATAAGGAGTAAATGGGCCATGCACAACAACTAGGTATTGAGGGAGAGGTGTGGTAGCAGCCCTGCCACAGCCTACTAGCACTCTCATCGTGGCTCGAACTGTAGGTTAACAATTACCTAGTTCGAGAGATCCACGATGTTGTGAGGGCAGTCTGAGACAGTCACTCATTAAGATTATAAGGGGTGCAAACTAAGGTAGGGTCCTTATTCCTTAGAGGCCCTTAGTTTCTCACAAGGTCACCTGATGGAGTATTGACTCCAAGGGTTGGACAACTACCAAAATCATTCAAAGGTGAGTGGAACCCTTGGAGGACATAGTGCATCTTGAAGGGCACATCGCAAAATTAAAACTTGAATAAAGGCGAGTGGCACCCTTTGAGCACAGATTGCATCTTGAAGGGCATGTCGTCATTTTAATAAAGGTGAGTCAATGAACCTAGGTTCCCAGAAAACAATAATTTTTTTGACATGGTTGACCTTAAAATTTTTATTAAATGAGTAATTTTTATTAATTATAAAATCCCCTTAAAAATTCTAATCCTAGTTAAGAATTAATCCTAAGTCTAAATAGGGCAAGAAGACTAAAAACTAAATAACAAATTAATAAAAGGGGGATGAAGAAAAATCAAGTGAAGAATTAAAAGAGAAATATTTTATCTAAAGATTAATTGTATGATTATGTGCAAGAAATACCAAATTGGAAACTAAGATAAGAAAGGAAATGAATGTAAAAAGGAATTTGGATGCATAGAAAGGAATCTAGTCCAGTCTAATTAAAGAAGTTTCCTAAATTAAACAAAACTAAGTTTTAGAAAGACGTTAGTCATTAAAAATGAAATAGAGGGAATAAAGGGACATCTAGGAGTAATTTTAGGAGCGCTTTTAGAATGGGTGAGGGAAATTGACATTTAATTTAATTAAGTTATGTATTTATTAGTGCAACTAAGGGAACAAGTGACAAGTGTATGGGGGAAATAATTCCTAATTAAATTATTAAATAAATGAATTAAATGTGCAAATGACAAGTTGTCACTAAGAAAAATCTATAAAGGAAATGGTTGAGAGGAGGAATGTATCATGTCTCGTATGCATAAAGTTATGCCGACGGAATTTCTGTAATAGATTTTTCTTGTGGGAGTTGGGATACCCAACTCAAAAAAGAGAGTGGTAGCTCGACCTTGCGAGGCGAGCTGGGAGTTATATTTTTATTTGGTTTTGTGTGCATGGCCCATTTGGGGCTCCGAGGCTTAAGAGGGAAGATAAGTACCCTTAGCGTTGGTTGGGAGGTACTGGTGAAGTCTGCACGATTAGCAAGCTGGGAGCTGGACGGAGCACAAGCATGGAAGAACGTCATCGACTTCATCGCCTTTGGTTACGGTAATCATCGATTTCGTTTGGTATTGTTAAAATTATTCCCGTATGGATACCTTCAAAATTATGATAGAAGGATATATATATATATATATATATATATATATATATATATTAGCATTGATATCTCCTTAGGTATTGCATGGTTGCGTTAATTCAGATTTGAGTTTATGTTATTTTTATTAAGCCGCTATGTAAAGGAACAATGTTTAATTGTACCTAAAAAAATACAAAGATAAAATAATTGTAAATTTCTCTTTCCCAAAGCTCATATTTATCGAGCATCATTGATCCATTTATCTACTAGCATGTTTCCAAAATCAAACATCCTTGGTGCATATCCTTTCAGATTCGGTGAGAGAATCGATAACATCGAAACTATTAAGCCCTAGTTGACCATGGTAGCACAAGCCGAGAGAGAAGAACCCCCATCGAATCTTAAGACTCAATGGAGGAAAAAGAAAATAACACTCGCTCTGGATAGATTTAATACGATAGCCTCCTCTTCAACAACTCTGAAATGGAGATTGTATGTTAATATCTCAGGTTCAACACTCATGCCAGGGCCAAGAAGAGCCATAGCTTCTAGCGAGATCTACCCACATGTCACCACCCTTGCACCGAATTCAATCCAGACCTCCCAATATAATTGTGACATTGATAACTAGTAGCAAAGGTCGCCAGTTGTGTGTTCCCTCTCTAGACTAGTAGTGTTCTATTAACTTAGTGTTACCCACATGCACCACACTCAAACTATTCTTGCGTAGCTTCCACCAGATCATATAGGTAAGAAAGAGTAGGGGGCCTGTGATCTCCTTCGATTTTTCCCCATTGAGAAATCGGTTCTTCGTTCAACACAATCATGTGGGTTCCTTTTAAGCATCAAACAAGAATATCCAACACAGCCACAGTTTCCTCATTGTTGCACTACCTGGCACAATCCCTTTAACTCATTGTTGCACCTCTCCCAAAGCACCCTAGTTCCTCGTGGTTTCTCTATTTATGCACAACCTTGTCGATTGGGGACCTGGGGAAGGGTTTAATTGAGAGGGTGAGCTCTGGGTGGTTGGTTTGGGTGACTGTTTCCCTCCCAACGGCTTTGATGCCCTATATATATATATATATATATATATATATATATATATATATATATATATATATATATATATATATTTCCATCTAGATTTTCCTAGTTACTAACCCCATTTAGAGCTCATCTCACCACCTGAATGTTTTCCACTCGGTGGTGAGATCTATCGGACCAGAAGGTTCAGAAAACCAGCGCTCCTTTACACTTGGTTAACTTGAAACATGTATAGTTGCAACCACATGTCCCAAGGAAAACTTGGAACCCTTGTATTTTGAAGGGTGTTACTGTTGTAAAGAGAGAGAAGTTTCAAATGAGAGGTTTAAGGTGAGGGTTTGATTGATTTTATCCTTACGCCTTTATTATGGATCCCTTACGAATGGAATCAAGCCAATTCAAGTGAATTTGTGTTTAATTAATATGCCAGTTTAATTTGCAACTTAAGTGGAACCCTTGTCTAGAGTCCTGCATGGTGTGTAGGGATGTTTAAATAGGATGTTTAGCATTAACATGGTGTTTGAGCCTTACCAATGGTTTTTTGTGTAGGGACCTACGGCTTAGACTCCCTTACTTCACCAGGGTGTTGATCTTCTTTCAAATCCTCTTAGACTAGAATGCAAGTACCTCAAATCCTCCTTGTTTTTAAAATTTGATCTTGATTAAGTTAAAGCCACTCAAGGAGTTTAATTATTAAGGATTTCTTAAGGAGGTTGACTTCCTTCGTGTCCCTTGAGGAGATATTGATTATACCTTGCTTATATTAAAGGCTGGCTAGCCTAATCCAGTAAGGGATAAATGATAATACTGCCTTCCAGGGGAGACTAGTTATCCCTTCGTTATTTTATTGAGAAAAGTTACTTAAAATAAGTAAACCATTCATTAATTAACCTTTGGATATAAATAATTCTATGGAAATAAGCGCAAGTCTCAGGTCAAGGCTCTCGCTCTTTAGAATTTAGGATCTTGAGACTTCATGGGTAAGTGAATTAATCTATTTTTTTATTTGGTCATAATACTAGAATTTGTGATCGCCCTAGTGCCAGGTATTCAATGTTGAGGTATGATCAGTTATGAAGTGCTTACTCTTGCCTCATGAAATTGTACTTGATGCTTAATTTTGCTTAATGGAATTCTTGTTGATGTGTGATTTAATTAATTAATGATATTATTGGTGCGCCTTGCAATAATGTTAACGATGATTAAAAGGTCGATTAAGTTAATGAGGACTAGGATTGTGGATTGTGATAATGTTGAATAGAATGTCAAGTATGATAATGTTGAATAGGAATTGTCGATTATGCTAATGATGATTGGAATTGTCGATTATTATAATGATGATTAGAATGTCGATTATGATGATGAAGAATGGGAATTGTGTCCTTGTTATGTGCAAATGAATTGTGGCCTATAAATCGTATTATGATGGGTCAGAAATAGATTTATCTTGCGCTTTTAGTATAATGATTGACATATGAGTGTTGAAGCGACATGATATATATAGCTATGTGTGGATGGACATGTGTGTAGTTATTATTGGCGCCATAAAAATTTAATGAATATTTTCCTTGCGCCTTAATTATGTTGTTCTTAAATAATCGGTTTGCTTGTGCTTGGGAATAATGACATATGTACAATGTTTTAGCTTTGATTACTCGTGCGTATTTCATTAATGGTGATGCATGACTAGTTTAGTAATAAAATTTACTTGTGTGCTTTAATTTAAGTGGATGTGTGCTTGCTTTGTCATTCTTCCTTATACCTTGGAATTAATGCTAATTGTGATTGAATTTATGTGATTGATTCCTCACACAATGAATATAACTAATGATTAATCTTGTGCCATTTCTTAAGTTGATATGTGAATGTTCTAGAATTGTTTACTCTCGTGCGCAGTGGATATTTAAAAGTTGATGTATGATTCATAACGTTGATCGTTACCCATGCACCATGTTTAATTGTGAATTAGGATTGATGGATTGATGAAATTTATTATTGTTGATGTTGTTGATTTAGCATAGTTAGTTTGGACTTGATTGTGTTAGTGGGATGTATACACCTCCCTGTTCCTCAGAAAAATTTCCATCTCTGATACCTTAAATGGTTAAAATCAATTGGAACATGGGCTTGAGCATTTCTTATGTGTCATGGAGGTCCTAACCTTGCAGGGTACGTTGGGCGGGTAGTCATTTTCATTCATTGTTTGATTAAAAGTTGTTGGAATTTATTTCAAGATAATATTGATGTCTTAATATGCTACGTGATTTATGCTTATGTGTTGCTATCCTTCATTGATGCATTGAATGCGTAGTTAGTGATTTCCTTGATGAGTAGTTGGTACTACTTTTACTTATGATGTTGTTGATTAGGCATTGTTGTGATCATGTATTGATGTTAATTTCTTAATGCAAGAAAAAAAAATCTTACCTTTATGCTTCAATTTTCTTAGGCGTAATGGAGGGTCGTTACAACTCTCCTCTCCTTACCCTACATCCAAGGCACCATCGGTCTTATCTCAAAAATCTTAACGAAGAAGAATACCAAAACTTTGTTCAAACCCTATAAAACCCTCAAACAACTATTTAGAACTTCTAAAGACAAATTTGATCCAATGTTAGTTCAAGGAGTTTACCAAATCTTATGCTCCTATGGAAAATCTTACATAGGTCAAACTAGAAGATCCTTCAAAGGCTGTCTTAAAGAGCATATTGTTGATACTACCACAACCGAATCACCAAATCAATGATCGTCGAACACTCTTCTAAATCCAAACATCTTATATGCTTTGACCAAGTGAAAATCCTAGCCTTAGACTCTTATTACTCCTCTTGCCTCCTTCGAGAAGATATTGAAATTGAAAAGCGTCCTAATAATTTTAATCGTGAAGATGGCTATAAACTTAGTCAATCTTGGAATCCATCATTCACCACGTGGACCATTAAGCTTCATGTTTTCAATTGAAATTTTGTTTCCATTACTATTAACCCTTTCTTTCCCCGCAATCTATTTATTCCTCTTTTCATTATTCACTTGCCAAAACCTTGTTTTTTCTCTCTATTTCTCTCCCTTAAGTATTTTTTGTTATTATGATCTTTGTTGTCACTTTTTCACTCTTACTATATTATATTTTTATCATTAATCTTCTTCAAACCTTAATACTCCAAATTAACCCCTTTATCCACATTAACCCCTTTATCTATTTGATCTTCAACTTAATATAACCAACGACTAATTTGAATACTTGACAATTGATTCCTTTCATATCGATAATATTAATTAAGTCTTAAAAATTCTATTTCATTATTTTGAGCATCTTTCTTCATTATCCTTCTTTATGTTATTTGTTCTATCTCTACAACCCTTTATACTTTAATTTCCTCCACATCTTAATACTTTTTTCAAGAGCTAAATTGAACCCATAAATAATTTATTATTTTCATATCAATAATAAAATTAATTAATTCTTTTAATGATTAATAACATGTGTTTCCTCTTAAGAGGTCACAGGTTCAAATCCAGAGAGGGATAGGGTATTTATATTTTTGTAAACTTTACCAATCAAATCGTTGGGCGGAAAGGGGTCCCTTGTCCCACAAACAAGAGGGTCTCATACACCAATTTGATGTACTGGCTTGACCATGACCTTAAAAATAAATTATTATTATTATATCAATAATTAAATTAATTAATTCTTTTAAAATCTTATTTTTTATTTCAACAAATAATTTAAATTCTTTATTTATTATCCTCAACTCTTTTTCTTATCAAATTTTTAATATTTTATTTCATGAACAATTTGACTACCTTAATCATCCTTCAAAAATCATTTACCTATCCTCCTTTTTAAATTCCATTCCAAACACGTTTCAAAACCATTGAGAAGATTTTCTAACACAAAGACTTTCTTTTCCTGGTCTAAAATATCTACTTCAACCAATAAAATAAATGTCATCTTAAGAAAGGTTTTGCTAGGAAAATAAAGGAATACCACATCAAAATTTTATAGTTTCGAGGTAGAGATCGAATTGTTTTTTTTCCTTTTTCCTATTCCACTAGAATTTAGCGCCGGATTTCTTTACTTAATGTATCGTTAAAAACGTGAAGGATTAAAATTATGAAAAAACTATAAATGGAAGTGAGTTCAATGAAAAGTTTATCACACTGAAGTTAGATCTCGTCTTAATCGTTATCCAAAAGGAGGGTTTAGTCAACTATATCCGATGAGAAATAAATAAAAAAGAAGTCCCTATTGAAACTGAGCTAGATCCGGCTTTTTAATAAAAAGTGTCGCGCGAAGTAAGGAAAGTTCCACTGCCACCCCACATCGAGATCCTTGTGAATCAGGGATGGATTAAGCCTAAGCCTAAAGAGGAGTGCAGAGCTGCATATACTTTAGTTATAATAGAGGATCATTTCTACTCAATTACATGCATTCAAAGTTTGGGAGGTACAAAATGATTAAAAAACTGTAAGATTTGATTAACGGTTCCTCTCTCAACCTTTTCTAAAGTAATAGTTTAAACGTTCTACTTTTTGGTTGTTTTTTTACAATTTTTTCTGTTTGAGTTACTCGAAATTTGGTGATGAATGGTTGGATCTGCAGATTTGAGTAGTTAAGTTTGTATAATCTGAGTACCCAAGGGTTTTTCAACACGCTGAATCCATTTATGCATTCAAAAATACAATTTAAACAACATAAAATAGCGATGTTGTCCAAATTTACATTGTCGGATTCTGTCCAAAAAACCCAAAAGGTAGAACATTTTCTAAACTTATCCACTTAGGGATTAGCGATGAGAACTTGGGCACAATCGTGCTTAAATATTACAACCAGAAGAGTTACGTGCATCTAGGCATGTTTGTTTTTCCATAGGGAAAAAGTCGTTTCTTGCTATTCAATTGAATTAAAGGTAACTTTCCAATACAAATAGATAGTCATAAGAAGATTGTCATAACTTCTATCAACCATCTAAAACAAATAGTAGAGTCATCGTAAACTACTCATAAACCTTACAAAAACCTGATATCCAAAAAACTAGTCAGCCACCCTGAAGGGCATTATACAAAACTGTTCAAAATCTTGCATGTGCATCGAGGCATATTTATTCTACCTTAAGAACACAAGCTTTTGCTACACAGAGAATCAGGACAATCGTTGTAATGCATGGACACCTTTAACTTGATTGTAGATTTAGGTTATTAGAGGGCCCAATAGCAAAGAAAACCATTGACTTTGTTGCTAACCCTCCAATAACCCAAAATTAAAGTTTGCTCAATATCAGGGGTATGCACTGTTGAAGTAAAAAAGATACGAGTTTTCTAGAAAAATCAAGCATCAAGGCAATCGAAGTAGGCCATCCAATTATTAAACCTTAGAATGTAAACATCTAATTCCCACCACTACCTAACCAAAGTTAATGTTAGAACCTAGAGAAAAATCAATAGCATAAGATAGGCACAAATAAAATATCAAGCACACAAGACACCATAATTTATCGTGAAAACTCTAAACTGGGAAAACCAACACCTGATAGATCTAATATCAAGCACACAAGACACCGTGATTTATCCTGAAAACCCTAAGATAAGGAAACCAATACCTAATAGATCTATTATCCTTGGCCTAACTGGCCATCCTAACCGACCAAGCCAAAACCCGTCAATCAAGGAATTTTACAATGGAGATCTCAAGCCTTTAAATAGGCTTCATTGCATCAAATACCATGGGAAGAAACATGAGTTACGAAAACCATGGGCTCTCAAACCACTATTGGTAAACCCATTTAATGATTATTATCTTATACTCTATCATTGAGTCAAGATTAATCTAACAATCTCCCCTTTAAACTTGACTTGGGGAAAGTGATTATTGATGTCCATTAAAAATAAGTTCATTTAATGAGATACATGGGTACCATCCTCTTCTCTAGGAATCATTTTCACCTACATGGTTCATCGACATGTTAGACTCCCCTTTAATCATAATTTGGTCCCAACCATTTCACATTCTGAGATTACTTTACACATTCCCTCTTAATCAAAGATTTAACTTCTATGATTCAAACATCAAACTAGCATATGAATACACTTGTCACCCTTATACCTATCTAAGTGGTTCATTCCACCACTTGATCCTACATCCCCTATATGCATGAGAAGCATGACTCCATGCCCTACCATGCTACATGTATGCTCGAATAACAAGGCTTACAACAAACCTGGGGAGTCAAACATACCTAAGGCTATCCTGTACAACTTGGACCAAAAACTCTGGGGTGTCGACTATAGTAGATGATGCACACCTGCTTTTCAAAAACACGTATATTTCAATTTATGTACAACAAGTATTTTAATGTCTTAAAACAACATCAAGTTTAGCCTCATCATGTGTCCAAAACATAAGGCAATAGAAAAACTAGGATAATTAACAATTCTTCTCACCATCAATTATGCTTTTCCTCTTCATTTAGAGTCTCCCATTACTTTAGATCCGTGAACACAAATATCTTCTGATCTCATATAACACCAATGAATAATGTGTCAAACCCTAGTCAAAATGGTACGCACTTCGAGGTGAAATCCTATTGAAGAATACAACTCTAAATTTGCCTCCACTAACCCCCACAATGTTTTCTTTAAAGTGAGAGATGGAAGCGTTACCTTCATTATGGAACTCATTTTGAGGGCCTACAACAATATCCTTCATCTTAGCATTTGGATCATGCCTTCTCTTCATGCTAACTCAACTGCCACAATAGCCCTCTTCCAATAGAGACATCATAATGCTATGATACTGGTTGTTAGAATTGAGAGAAACATTAATAGCATAAGATAGGCACAAATAAAATATTAAGCGCATAAGATACCATGATTTATGCTCTAAACCTCAAATGGGGATATCGGTTCTTAGAAATCAAAGAAAATTTAATAGCACAAGATAGACAAAAATGAAATATCAAGCACACAAGATACCATAATTGATCTTGAAAACCTTAAACTGAGAAAACTAACACCTAATAGATCTATTAGCCTTGGCCTAATAGACCAAGCCAAAACCCGTCAATCAAGACACCATACAATGGAGATCTGAAGCCTTTAAATAAGCTTCATCATATCAAATACCATGGAAAGAAACATAAGTTACCAAAACTATGAACTCTCAAACCACTATTGGTAAACCGATTTAATTACTATTATCTTGTGCTCTATAACCGAGTCAAGATTAACCTAAAAGTTAGAATAAGTTATGAGAAAATAATCATATTGTCAAGGATAATGCAAAACAATGCACAATGATTTCCATGACTCCATCTTTGTGGAAGCTAACTCAAAACGCTAAGGCAAGTTGGAGTTGATCATCTTTATTATGTTTTTTTATCATCTTTATTGTGTTTTTTAATAAATATGGAAAAAAGTTAACGAGTGAATGCTACGTAATAAACATCGCTAATATCGACGTAGGGAACAATTATAGATCAGTGTAGAAATATGGTAGCATGGGCAGCTACAATACCTAGGGATACAACAAGCATCGCTCATGAACTGGGCGGGGAAATATTGTATCATGGGTAGTTGGAGTCTCTATGACATGTCTAGAATCTTTGGCGAGGGCACGTTTATAGGTAAAATATAAGAGAGAAAGAGCTTGATGTGTTTTGGCATGACATTGTGGAGGGCTTAAAATATAGTTAATAGGAAGACATGAAGCAAAAGTCAATTTAGGTTGAATATACATAACATGTAGCAATATATTAATCACGTTTTGGCTAAAAGACTTCACTTTAAAAGTTTCCCACCATCAATGTGGTGAGGATGTTTTAAGAAGGATGTTTTAAGTGTGTTGGGAAACTTTCACATTTTATAGGAAAAGGAAGGTAATTAAGAAAAAAATTTAGAAACGAAAGAGAGATGATGAACAACAAGTTATTGTTGAAATCATCAAAGTTAATGGTAAAGGAAATTTAATAAACTATATCAACATTCATATCCATTTTGGTGATTTTAACTACACTAGCTTGAGGAGAACTAATTGATGAAAGAAATTAAGCAGCACAAAGAATTCATTTCTAGCATAGAAAATTAATGAATTTTAAAACTTATGAAATTGGAGTCCAAAATGAGTGATTTTTTCTACATTTGATCATAAGTTTGAAATACAAATTATGCCCTTCATCAATAATTTCTATCATATTATCCATAATTGTAACAAGTTTGCAATCAACATCTTACTGGTTGAATAACAACAAGGGACTAGGCAACAGAAATGGAGAATATGAGCCCAAACTTGAATGAAATCATCAAATGGTAGGAGAAGTACAAACCATCCCCACCAATGTCAATCCATTGGACCTAAGAGAAATAAGTTAGATCGTTTCTCACATGTGACATATCGACTAGATTAATAGGGAGGCCTCGAGGGATATGAATCCCATGTAGTTAGATAATGACATATATTTGTCCAAGGCCATGGGGTTGGATGAACTACATAGAGTATCCAAATTTCAAAGAGAAGATAAGCTCCTTCTTGGTGAGATTATAGATTTGGCACACAATTTTATTTAGGAGAAGAAGAAAAAAAAATAGCATTAAAGGCCATATTGGATGAACTACATATAGTAT
>JZKD02S1926267.1:666045-681268 GCA_000966675.3 Picea glauca | reverse complement strand
AAAATTTATAACAATCCCTTTCAACCATTTGTCATATCAACACAATATTTAAACTTACACAAATGAATATATAGATGCAACTCTCCCACAATAAAATTTACATTCCATTATCGTCTATGATAACTAGCTGTGTAATTTTGTCAAAAATAATTTCATAGATCATTATTGATAATCATTTTATAATTCAATCATTCAATATGTTTACTCGAGACACTCCTGAAGTATATACATGTAAGACATTTTGGAAGTATGAGATCAGTTATTTTAGACCAATGAAGAAGAGAAAGGGGGAAGTGATTACAATGATCATAAAATATGGGGTGGAGAGAGAGAAAAGCAAACTCTAACAAATCCCTCCATTGATCTTGAGAGACATACCTATTTTAATGAGAAGGAATGGTATGCTCAACATTGATGAGGCTAAGTGGAAGTTTTTTAATAGGTTCATCTAGGGAGAATCCTACCAAATGAAATAGATAGATGGTTCTAGGGTCAATAAGATTGGGAAAGGAAATAGACATAGATCACTCCCTTTTTGGGGTGAGAGATGGTGATGGATCTAATTGAATATCGGGTAGCCTATAGTTCATAAGGGGAACATTGAACAACATGAATCATATTCATAACCTTATGTTGGCTAGAAGATGAACCAATTAAATATTTTCACTTACGTTGGATAGAATTAGTGGCACCTTCTTCGTATTATTGATAAGAAGAGTCAAAGTTTGGCATGGGGGCACCTTATTCTTCTTATTCATAGCAAGAATCAAAGTTTTTCTTAGAGGGGCCCTAATTATTTTTCATATAATACTTTGGATGGACATGTTCAAACATGGGATTGTTGTATATTTTGATTTTGACAAAGAATTTAGCTATGTAAATTTTAGGTCTTGGGGGGTCTTCTAGTTGGCCTTTATTTAATTTTTGTTGTTTACCTTATTGGCATTCATTAGCATAAAAAATTATCTTAGTTTTGATTTTTAGTGGGGTGTATTTGATCACCTTTTCATGTATTCCCTTTCTATTGGATACATGATTTTAGAGGGTTTAGGTATTTTTCTCCCATGATAGCCTTGGGGTAAGTATTTTCAATTTACATGAGGAGGTTGATGGTTCTTTTCTTGTATCATGATCCTCAATAATTTTCTTTTTCTTACTTTCTTGATTCCAAGATTTGGTAAATATTTCATCAAGGGTATCCTATGAGAAATATACTATAGAATCATGGAGAGAATTATGCCATCAATGAATGGTTGTTAAAGAAGTTTCCTTGTCATAACATTCTTTGAGGCCCATTGGGGTGAAATTACTGGTGTCATTTGATCTATGAATGATATGTTCCACTAACATGAAGAGGTCTTAAGTTAATATTTTAGGGAGAGAATGAAAATTGTGAATATTGAAGGGATTTCTCACTAGGGATCACGAAAAGAGGTTAATCTTTAATTTTTTGTCACAAATAGATTTGATGCAATCAATGGAAAGATCCTCCAAGTAATGTCAAGGGTATTACTGATCTAGATTATATTTAGAATAACATAAATGCATAGATATAATAGAGATATAACAAGGAAATACACATATATATTGCAAGGAATACAGTAATACAGTAACAATCATATTCTATTAATGACTGTCTGGAATACAAAAGACTGAAAAACGTAGAGCACAAAAGCTATCTAGAATGGTGGTAGCTTATCTCTGAAAAGAAATATGCATCTCTCATTCACAAGAAGTTGATTACAAATAGGTCAAAAAGGAATTTTAACATAAAGAATCAATGAGAAAAAACTAAACATCCAAAACCTTAACCCCAAACGATAAAGTGCTAAAATATTTGTGGACCTCGACATGGTTAATTGATATGTCAACTTCCTTGGGTGCAAATTTTTCATATTATCTTCGTTTGGGGTGCTTGGTACACCATTGGAGAAATCTAGCTGAGGAGAACACATTTTGTTTAGCCTAGCATATATCGTCGACTATAATCTAGGCAATGTTGGGCCAAAATAACGTCGATTAGGGCCTCAAAACGACCCTGGAAGTTTGGGACCTAAAAAATTATAGAAAAACTACCAAGATGTGGAACCATTCTGAATTAGTGTCATAGGTTGGTGGCCACCAATATCCACCTAGATCAGTCCACCCCCCTTAGGAATAAATGGCCCACACTGCGTCAAGTTTGGCCATCATATGGGAAAAGCTCTGTTGAACCTGAATCCTAGTGAGCCACTTTCCCTAGTGAAGAAACTGCCCTTCTTTGACAACCCAATAAAGTTGGATGTTCTATTGGTGGCTGCCCTTCGTCTTGGTGTCCATGATATTATCAACTTTCGTTTGTTCAATGCTGTCAGGATTGAGTTCTATAGTGGATAAGTCTTAGCCATGTCCGATGTGCCCAAGAGAGGTGGAAAATATGGTTGAAGTAGTTTCAGATTAAATATTAGGTGCAATCCAAGGAAACGAGGAATACTTAATTCAAAATCATTCTCATACACAACCTTGATGATGGAGTAATTCCTGTATGAGAGTGGGGGTAGCTTCAAATGGGGTCTTGTGAGGTGCTATTTGTGCAAATGAAACAATACCTTATCGCCCACCTGAAACTTGTGTGGTACCCGATGTTGATCATGGTGCTGCTTGTACATGGTATCGACTTTCTGTAGAATATCATGAACTTGTTGGATGTATTGGATTCACTCAAGGAATTTGGTTGGTTGATAACCCTCAGTCTGAACATGGGAGGACTCTTCTTATGTAGATGCAATGGGAAGAGCTACTTCAATGAGGGCCAATGGATGGAACCCCAAGCACACCTAAAAATGGTTACAACCAATACAGTTGTGGAGGGATCTATTGTAGCTATGTTGAACATAAGGGAGGCTCTCACCCATGCACGTGGATGTTTGGAATTGTACATACTTAGGATATGGAAAATCATCCTATTAACTACCTTTGTTTCTCCATCATTCTATGGGTGGAAGGAAGTCGAATTGGTCAAATTGGTGTCCATCATTGACCAAAAGCTAGAACACAAATTACTCAGGAACCTAATGTCACAATTTGAAATAATGGTATGTGGGAGTCCAAAATGAACCCAAATACATTCAAATAATAGCTTGGTGGTGGCATCAGCTGTTATTCTCTTCTTGTAGGGTGCCAAAATTGCTATCTTAGAGAATCGATCAACGACTATGAAGACATAGTCATTCCCATGTCTAGTTGAAGGAAAACTAGACATGTAATTAATGGAGATGGCATAGAAAGGCCTGTATAGAGTAGGAAGAGGGGTGTACAACACCTAGTTATTGATGGGAGGCTTGGTAATGGCATAGGTAATGTAGGATCTAATGTACTTGTGGACATCTTATCAAAGCTTCGACCAATAAAAATGCTTTTGAAATACTACCTTGGTTTCCATGGTTTTTTCCACACGAAAGTGTCTTGCCTCCCAAATTTAATGAGCTTCCGAAAGTATCCTTGCACACTCACTTGAAAGAGAACATAGATGGATCAAATGGCATAACCGTCCATCTTGGAGATTAAAGTATAGAACTATATTTTCTATGCTCAATGTTTGATATGTAGTAGGAAATTCAGAGTCACTATTGTATATTCTCATACCCATAGGAGTTAAGAACTTTGTTTAGTGCCACAACCGAGGATCGCTTGAGGTAGTCTGCAACATGGTTGGTGTTTCCCTTCTTAGACTTGATGTTCAAGTAGAATTTCTACAGGTATGTGGACCACTTCTGATGGCGATCATTCTGTAACTTTCCTCGAGTCTGCATGAATTGCATAGGTTTTTTTATTAGTGTAGATGATTGTTTCCTTCCCCAAAATGTAATGCTTCCATTGTCAACATGTCTGCATAATGGCATACATATATTTTTCGTAGGTGGGGTATCTGTGAACAATATCAGATAGTGTTTCAATTTGATAAGCCACTGAATGTCCATGGTTAGTGAGGACTGTGCCAATAGAATAATATTAAGCATTTTTCTCAACCTCAAATGGATATTGTAGGTATAATAGAATAACGGTTGGTGTCGAGCAGAGGTAGAATTTAAAATCATTGAATTATTTCTATTGGGACACAGTACAAATAAATTTGTCCTTCGCTCCACCCTTGGTCATCTAGCTTAGGGACCAAGCGATATGACAGAACCCCAACACAAACCTACGGTAGAATTTGGTGAGGCCCAAGAAGATATAGAGCTCGGTCAGTGTCTTTGGGGATGACAAATCATAGATGAATTGGATCTTGGTTGGATCCACATGCACACTTTCCTCATCCATGATGTATCCCAAATATTGGATTCTCTACATGCCGAAGAAACACTTATCCAATTTGGAATATAACTTGCGTTGTCGCAGAGTTCCCAAGACCTACGATTGTGCTCCAAATGTTCTTCCCAGGTTTTTCTAAAGATGAGGATGTCATCCAAATATGCAACCACAAAGAATTTTTTGAATGGTCGTAGTATATAATCCATCATCCACATGAATGTCATCGTGGAATTAGTGAAGCCGAAAGGCATGAAGAACCACTCAAAAAGACCTTATTTATACTTTAAGGTTGTCTTCCATATATCAATTTTCTTAATTGAGACCTGGTGGTAGCCTGACCTCATATCAATCTACCTGAAAAATTTGTCTCTCTTAAGTTGATCGAGAATATCATCAATCCGAGGGATTGGGTATGAGTTCTTCAGTATGATGTTGTTTAGGGATCTATAATCAATGCAAAGTCTCCATGTCTTTTCCTTCTTCTATACCCAAACAATTAGGCTCTCGCAACGTGAAGAGCTTAGAATGATGTGGCCCTTTGAAATTAGTTCTTGGATTTGGAATTTAATTTCTTCATTCTCCATAACAAAAGACCTATATATAGGTATATTAGGTAGAGGAGCATTGAGTGTCAAATCAACTAAGTGCTTTACTTGACAATGCAAAGGCACCTGAATAGGTGAGGAAAAGATGTCTCCAACAACAGTTTGATAGGATCTCCTACTACGTAATCTATCATTTCTTCTTCCATGGGAGGTTTGTTGGGCAGGAGGGAGTGTTCTTCCCCAATATTAAATAGTTCTATACCCAACTCTTGGTAGCTTGACCTCATCAGGGACATACATAGAGAATTAACAAATATCAGATTGCTCTAATACCACTAATCCTGATTATATTGAGAACAACATAAAGGCAAAGATATAATAGAGATATAACAAGGAAATACATAGAGATATTGCAAGGAACAAAATAATATAGGAAATATTAGATTCTATTAATGTCTATGTGGAATACAAAAGATTGTAAAATCCAAAGAACACAAGCTAGATAAAATGGTAGTAACTTATCTTTGAAGAGAGAGATGTGTCGTCTATGCTCATTTGCAAGAAGTTGATTACAAAGAGGCCAAAAAATCCTTTTAACATAAAACATCAATGATAAATCCCTAAACATCCAAAATCGTAATTCCAGAAGATGAAACGCCAAAGGTTTGTGGGCCCTGATGTGGTTAGTTGATATGTCAACTTCCCGAGGGAATTTTTTTTGTAGACATTCTCCATTTGGAGTTCTCAGTACACCATAATAAAGATATAACGGAAGAGTACAGATTCTGTTTTGCCTAAAATCCACCTTTAGCTACATGCTAGACATTTTTGGTCCAAGAAAACATCATTTAGGGCCTCAAAACAACCCTAGATGTTTGGGACATGAAAAACTGTAGAAAAACTTCCTAGATGTGAAATCGTTCCAAATTAGTGGAATAGGTGGGTGGCCACTATTACCCACCTAGATCACTTACCAAATGTAATCAATAAACTTATGTAACTTTGATATATTTGGATGAAGCCATATTTCTATGATATGTAGAGAAAAGGTTATCTAAAGAGTTGGATAAGTAAGGTATTATAGAATCATGCCTTCTTTTTCCACTAGGGTTTTTGTTTTGACTAGGATAATTAATCATGCCCTTGCCTTCTTTCTATTTTTCAAACTTAAATGCTTCAGTGGGAAAAATTCCTCCTTCATTTACTACTCCTTTGATTTTATTCATGAAACGCATGATCTTCAACTCGATTACCATGACTTAATGATCAATTTCAATTTTGTCTTTTTATTTACCAAGATTTCTATCCATGAAACTCTAGACCTAATATCCAAGATGGTGGACCTTGAAACCCTTAACCTAATTGAAATATTCATGACCTCTACTTTCTTCACCTTGAAAGGTACATGATACAAACATATCGAAGGTGCAACCATGGGGTCATCCTTATCCCCCATGGTAGTTAACATTTTCATGGAGCACTTTGAAACCTTAGCCTTACACAAATTTCATATCAAACCTAAATTTTGGTTTAGATTCATTGATGGCACTTTCATTGTCTGGTCCCATGGTCTCTCCTCACTAAATTCCTTCTTTAACCACATAAATATAATTCCCCCCCATATTCAATTCACAATGGAAATGTAAAAGGATAATACCCTCCCATTTCTATATGTTCTTATCTAATTCCTCCGTAATGGTTCCATTACCCACCAAGTTCATCGGAAAAGATCCACACTGACATATACCGCAATGCCCAATCCCATCATCATCTTGATAAAAAATATTCTATCCTCAGAACCCTAGTTACTTGATCCATCCAAATATCAGACCTGTAATTCCTTGAGAAGGAAAAATCCCACCTAACTAAGGCCTATTTTCCTAATGGCTACATAAGATTTCAAATGAACAAATCACTTTTCTTAGTCCTGAAGACTAAATCGAACAACTCTTCCTCTTCTTCCCCGCCCCTATCTCTCATTTTGCTTCCCTACATCCAAGGCATGAATAATCACATATCCATAATTATTGTTAAAACAAATAAAAAGACCATCTTCAAACCCTTTGAAACATTGAAGCAATCCTCCAAATTCGCAAAAGATATTAGATCTGACTCAATGCTTGGCTCAGAAATTTACCAAATTCCTTGTTGTTGTGGTAAATCATACACTAACCAAATTAGGAAATCCTTCAAATCCTATCTCAAAGATCACATAGCTGACACAACCCACAATCACATCCCTAAATCAACTATTGTTGAACACTATTTTAAATGTAAACATTTAATCTATTTTGACCAAACCATAATCTTGGCCTCAACATCGTATTACTCATCTCACAAAAATTGCAAAGCTATGGAAATTGAAAAACATGTAAACATTTTTAACCATGAATATGGGTATAAACTCATCCAATATTGGAAGCTTATTGCTCATCGCCTCACGCATTAAACTTAAATTTTTTTCTCCATTCTTTGGATCCCCTCTTCCCTCTTCCTTGTCAATTTTCACCTCCCTTATCCTCTTATCCAAAATCTTTACTTTTTAAGTTTCTAAACTACAACTCCCCCCTCTTTTTCTAATTTGAGCCCCGGGTAATTTATACCTTAGTTTTTCTTTAACTTTTGATTTACATTCAATTTAAATACTCTTAATCAATTTTTCTCTAATATTTAAATTATTGACTTAATCTTGTCATCACTTTTATTGCTTTCCCATTAATTAATCATCTTTTTAAAACTTAAATTATGAATATTAATTATTTATCTCTTTACACTTTAGTTAATAATGTTTACTCTACAACAACTAGTTTTTGGTCCACTTTAACATTTGATTAATATTCATCCTAATTTTTAGTTTAATGTTTAATTAAGTTATTAATATTTAGTTATTATTCAAATATATTTTTATACAGTTAAATTATTAACTTAATCTTGTAATCATCGCTTCTCACTACTCCTTTAATTAATCATCTTTTGAACTTAAATAATTAATATGAATTGTTTATCTCTTTATACTTTACTTAATAATATTTAATCTACAAAGAGCCCATTTATAACAAATAATTTTTCCATTTTTCCTCAACATTCTCTTTAGTTTAAACGTTTATAATCCCTTCTGAGCACTTTTTTCAAACCTCATTGCTCCAACAATATCTGATGAGAAGAGGTGGAGTGTCCAGTTGAAAAGTTGGATATTTCAACAACTCCATAAATAGTTTACATCCATAAATCTAAAACTAGAATCTAAAACTAGCATTAGAATAATCACTATAAGAGAACATTTTGTTAGTGAGGGTTGATGCCCTAACACCACCACCCATGTTGAGCTATAAATAAGGGAATTTTCTATAAAAAAAGGTTGTTGAACATTTTTATACTCATGTTCTATTTTCCTTCAATGTTAGAACTTTTTGGTTATGTTAAATTATCACAAATACTTGCTCATGAAGTGGTTAGAACATTGGAATGAATGCTTTTCCTAATGGCTATGATAAATTTGGGATGCATTCTTATCTTAATGGCTAGAAGAAAATTGGGATGTATTCTTGTCCTTAGAGGATGTTTGGGATGCGTAATTTCCTTATTGATTATGCAAAGGTTCATTTAAAAACCTAGATTATTCCTACGACATATGATGTATGAATACTTATCTAAGGAGAATATCATGGTGGAATTGGGGGTAGATATTTATATTCACTTATATTATATTTGAATATTTTTCAAGTTTTTATTAATGGTGTTGTATGTGTACTTGGATTGTTTGAACATGGGTTTAAAGAAAAGCTTGAAAAAAAATTCATAGAAGTACTAATACTCAAAAGATCCAAATCATAGGGGAATGTTTGAAGGAGAGACTCGATAATTAATTAGCCCTAACTAGAGAGTAGAGTGGCGACATGAGGTGAGAGAGGGAAATGATACCTCCCATTTTCAAATGGTTCTATTGAGTATGTTAAGAGGGGCTCACTAAACATGTAATGCCCATCAGTTCAAGAGGAAAGGCTCTTCGTAGAAGGCATGTGAGATTTATTCCAAGGAAGATCACTAAGCAGTCATATGAGAAATCCTCATGAGAAATTTTGTCCATAATATAACTTTAGTTTTTCACGCTAAGAATGTGTCTAACAATGGATTTTGGAGGAAGAATAATGAGTAGCCATAGAACCTAAATGCTAATAATGTTAAGTCCAATGGTTTCTATCATGGGAAGGCATATGTCGAAAGAAAGAACTACCTTAGGAAGTAACCTAGTGAATAAAGGGAGAGGGGGAGAGGAAACTTGAGAAAGAGGAAATAGTACACTCTATGGTGGGAGTATTGGTGGAATGATGAATAATATATAGATCCTTAGTTTAATTGAACGATGCATTGATAGGAACACCCCAATGGAAATCTAAAAATATAGTAAGATAACATATTCCCACAACCATGAAGAAGGAGAGAGTGGAGTCACCACTTGATTTTATGAAAAAATTGAGAAACGTTATAGAGAGAAGAGACATAGATAAAATCAGGGATGAACTCCATGTCCAAATTAATTAGAATTTTATACTTAATAAGTTATCTTGGGTTGTGTATTAATTATATTACTTTGATTGGATCTCAATGATAATTATGTGATAACATCAAATTTACAAAAGAAAGTAAATAAACTAGGGTTGATTGACCACAATTTTATTGGATGAGCTGATTAAACTAAGTGTTAAAGATAAAATCAAAGTGAAAATTGAATGGACTCACCATGATGAGAACTAATATAGGTGTGAAAACTTATTAGTTTGAAGATAAGAGTTTTGAAAGAGATTTAAGAGAGTGTTCCATCTCTTAAACAAATCTCCATGTGTAGCTCAATATCCTTACATAACAAACTTGTATCTAATCCCCACTACAATGTAAAATATAATATTAGATATACCATACAAAATAATGTAGTGATGAATTACCTAATGGTGACCAAAGTTACCTCATAAGGGTAACTGTTACCTTTCTTTTTATAGTTGTGATAAAACCTCCCTTGAGGTTGAAGAGTTGAATTGTGAAAGGAATGAGATATGACTAATCCTTTAAAGATGCCCTAGGATGAGGAAATAAGTGAGGAACTTTGCAACCAAACTAACAAGAAGAAATATTTTTAGATGTGTTAAATAAGATGGGTTCAAGTATCCCAAAATCATGGAAGAGGTGTTAGCTAACTAGATCAAGATTTGACATGAATCTAAGTGTGTACCAAAAATATATAATCAATAAAAAGAAGATGAATCAATTACCCTTTATAAATAAGAATGGATTGATATAAATGATAAATATAGTGACTTCAAGGTGTAGGTGAACATTAGACTATCATATAAAATTAAATATATGAAAAATTCAAAACACACGATTTCACCTTAGATTGTAAGTTTGTCACCACTTGATTAAATTATGACTAATTTCAGTCTAATACTCTCTAGAGACAGATCAAAATAAGTTATTTCAAAATACCAAATTGACACTTGAAAAGTGTTAATATCACATTAAAAACTATAAAATTGGATTTCTAAAGTGAAAATTTAAAATGAAATCACTAATAATGCACACTTTGGATAGACATAGGGACAACTTATATGATACTCTATCAAGATGGAGGAGTCAAGCCTTTAAGAACCCCATTCTGAATTGCATTTGGAAACTTTTTCCCGGTTTCATTCTTTGGTAACTTTGGAAGGAGTGCAACATAAAAGTATTCATATCCACCCATATGCAATGAGAGCATATTTGGAGAAAAATACATGATTACATATTGGAAACAACCTTAATTTCAAAGTGGATGGAAGAAGATTTCAAATGTGACATAAGGGAAAAACCCATTCTCCAAAAATGGAACCTCTTCCTCTCCTCAACATTGACCCCAGAGATAACTCGCATAGCCTCCACTATTAGTCCTTGTTCATGGAAAAGACCTCCTATGATGATATTTGTGAAGCTAAACATTGATGGAGATTCTAAGGGAATTCTAGGACCTGTTGGGTATGGCGTAGTCTTGAGGGATGAAAATGGGATAATTCTCCATATTTTGGCTGGTAGTTTGAGTAATGGCACCAATAACATTGTTGAGCTATGGGATCTTATCAAAGGCATCCATACTACCACCTCCCTTGGGTTTCACAAGCTAATTGTAGAAGGCGACTCATAGATTGTTTTGTCTCTTCTAACACATCTCATCAATGGATCAGATCCAACAAAAATCTCCCCCAACTGGCATCTTCTCAGGAACTTTGAACTCCTCAAGTCCATCCTCCTCAACCACAATGTTCTCATCCCCTCGCATGTGCGCAGAGAGGCCAACAAGGTGGAAAAAAAATTAGCTAATATTGGTGTAAACATGGAAGATTATGATTTGGATTGCAACTCCTCTTAGTCGCCTCTCCATCGAGTTCTTTTGGAATATATCATCCTGTCAAGTAGAGAAAATTCTATCTTGGATGGGGTGTCATCCTAATTATGTCTTTGCTCAAACTCCATGGATGTTGTGCCAGTTGGAAACACACTCTTCAACACATTCCTCCATTGAAAAGGTGCAATCATGTCGAGGTTATTATGCAGTACCAACTAGATCATTAGACGTGTGAGAAGCCAGCAATTCAGGTGGGTTCTAGTACTAGGGCAGTTAAAGTTCATTACTATCCTTCGATCTCAACGATGCCGACATTAATTCACCATCCACCATTTCTCAATATGGGTCGGCCATTAGGATTTTTGGAGGGCATCATTGATGATATTTGGCTCTCGTGAAATTCCTTTGTTTGTGTTATACGCTTTCGCCTCAACTCCGGTGATCACTCATCATAAAGGGACTGCCAAACTCTCTTCCATTTTCTTTCCCAAGATGTAAGAGCGTTCTCAATCCTCCTATTGAAAGTTGAATGCTCGACGAAATGAGATTGGGTCTTCGTGCAATTTCACTAGTCGTGTGTTTCAGAATTCTCTTCCCCATGCTCCTAGCGCCCATACTGATCCGGAATCCATGGGGACATGGGGTTTTCTGGTCGTTGAGAAATTTGCATACTTCAGGCTACATATATCGACCATGCGCCACCTTCAGAATATCCTAATGTCCACATTGCTTCTCCTAATGAGTTAGAGAACAATCTAGAATCTTCATCTCCCATTGACTCATCTCACACTAGTATGTAAGATCTACATTCAAAGTCCTATGTTTCCCTCAACTCCCTCTCCAGAGAAACTCTACTCAATCTTCCCTCAACTCCCTCTCCAGAGAAACTCTATTCAATCTTATCTTTGAAATGTGCAACGAGATAACGTAATTAAAATTTTGTATGGAACAACTCCACCTCCGTCTCTCCTGAATCATGGTGCTACAGGCATGCACACTTATTCAGCGATAAACTCCAGGAATGATTCCTCAGGATGCCATCTTGCTCTTTGATCCCATTCCTCTCCCACCAACGAGTTCTTCTCAACAGGGACAGGTTCTACATCATGAATAATTGTCTTCTTATCATAGTTTTCAGTTTTAATTTAAGTGTTGGTCCTAGCTTACTTCTTACAATTCATGGGAAGCTATTAGTTCATTTAAATTGTTTGGCCAGCATATATCCTTAAGAATATATTATTTTTTGGACCCCTTGGGGCACCGATAGGCTTGATCAATGGGTATGATGGGTCGATTTTCTTCTATGGTGACCCCTTCAAAAGTATTCAATATGTATGTATGTTACATTTTTTAGCAAGTAATACTATATACTAACTTACAAAAAAGACAGAATGAAATCATGAATATAGATTTCAAATGACTTGATATTTGATGGTAATAGATTTTTAGTAAATGAATTTTCATAACAATTCTTTTCATAAATCTAGTCTATAACAATCTCATAGGAATTTTTAAACAAATTTTGAAATAACAATATCACAACACACATAAAGCTTTTACTCAATTTACTATTTAAACACATAAATAATTTTACTCAATTTACTATTTAAACACATAAATAATGGATTTCAATATTAAGAAATTTATAGATCAATATCTATAAAATTTATGTTAACATTTCATAACCATAAATGATCATTATAAACTTTCACACCAACAAAAAAATTAATAAAGTAAAACAAATTATTAAAATTAATTAAGGGAGATATAATTCTTTTAAAACAACATTACGATATTAAACATAGTAGATTATTAATAAAATAAAACAATTTTTTTAACCATATAAAACACTATACACTTTTAAAATATAATTGTAAAATATATCAATTACATTATTACCATAAATTCAAATCCTTTACAATAAATCTTATATAATTAAAATTATACACTTTTAAAATATAATTGTAAAATATACCAATCACATTATTACAATAAATTCAAATCCTTTACAATAAATCTCATATAATTAACATTTTAGTTTAGTGACAATTGATTTAACAATTCTTTTTAAAAGTCATTAATGATATACTAGTTAAGAGATGAACATATAACTTGTGGGAATTGAATCTAAATGGAAAGAATAACAATCGTGCCTCCCAAACACCTAAACTAAACTCAAAACCACAAACTCATCTCATAACACATTGGTGATATTTGTTTTCCTAAATGACATTTAAATATAACACTTACATATACATTTATTTCTTCATTCACATTTTTATAATCTTTTCTAAAATTCATTAAATATAATTATATATACATAAACTTCAATTATATTTAACATTTATAATTATAATAAGTTTACTTTTAAATATATCTCTACCATTAACTTTAACTTTAACAAGTTTTGACCCAATTCCAAGTAATTAGGTATTTAAATTAACCTAGCCAACAAATTGTGAAAATAGAAAAAATCTTACCATCCCATCATCTCAATTTATATAATATAAATCAGTATGATTTATAAATATAAAAATAAAAATCAATATTTTAATTAAATATTTATAATTAATATTTACTCAATTCTTTTAATATTAATATCTTTCATATTTTTTTATTTTTTTTATAATTTCAATAATCAGAAATAAATAACAACTCTTTTAACATGATTGCAATGAAATAAATTAATTGCAGAATATATGGTGTGCCAATAGCGAGAAGTTAAATGCAGCGACTTAGTACAGACTGACATGAAAATTGAAATAAACCAACTCCATATCAAAAATCGTGGCAATAAGAGATTAAATGTAGGGACTTAATAAAGACAGTAAGTGAAAAGGCATTGAGCAAAAGGCATTTTGCATTAGGTGAAGAGACATATATTCGCAAAGTTGGAAAGAACTTTATTGAATGGCGAATATTTGTTGGAATGAACTTTACTGAATCGCGACTATCTAAAATATTAAAAAAAAAAATTCGATGGTTAGCCATAATTTTTGTATAAATGTATTTCAGTATCCAGTTCCAAGATTGTAGTCTGAAATGCTATCAATAATATCTTTAAAAGTTCAATAATACAATCTTATAATCGGACAATGGCAATTTGTATTGAGTGATTTTCAAATCCAAGATTATGTTGGTGTTGGTAACAGATCAAACTCGTCACAATTTTGGTTATTGATTTTGGACATTTACAAATAGACAGCCAAAGGAATACCTTTTTCCAAGAAAAAAAAAATGTAATTTGTATTTATTGAGAGAATAAATTATATTTTAAAGATGTACATCGCACAATACATAAGAGAAAGTATAGGTGCTATCAACTATACAAAACTGCACTTACATATATGAGTACATAAAGGAAAATACATATCTAATATATATATCATTTCTTATCCTTTACAAAATATTAATTAATTCTTCCCTTTTTCACTTCTTCTTTTTAACCTCTAGTCATTTCATTGAAGAAGGATTCACAAAAGTTAACTATAGGTGAGGAGGTAGTATATCATGATTCATAGAGGAAACTAATTGTTTATCTGAATTGGATGATCAGATTCATGAAGTCTCTTTGTGCCACCTAAATAGGCTTCAGGAACAACTCATTCCTTCAAGTAGGGAAGATTGGTATCCATGTCTTCAACATTGTTTCTCGAAGGACGAATGGATTCTACTATCAACATGTATGATTGTTGTTCCTCATTGTGATCATCTTCATTTTTTGGAAAATTCTAGATTTTGAATTTTGTTTTTGATCATTTTTTATAAGAGGATGAGCACATGCTTGAGGACATATAGCTTTTAAAGGGAGATGTCATATCCAACAATGAAATGCTATGTTCTCATAATCTAATACTTGAATATGTTGAAAATTCCCCACTTTAGAAGCACTTTATTTGGTTTAACATCCTCATTTTCAAACCCCAAACTAGCGACGTATATTGTAAATGTAACGTATGGCTGGGAGCCAAAGTGATGTAATATGTAAATGATGTAAATTTAATATAATGAACAA
>JZKD02S1926267.1:594255-630987 GCA_000966675.3 Picea glauca | reverse complement strand
AAGGAGGTTGCCCCCTCGAAGAGGCTTATTATCTGATATTATCTCTTTTTCAAGGCGTTGAGTACTTTTCTTGAGGTTTTTCTATGCTATATTGATGTTTGGTTCTTAACATGTGCACTCTTTGCAATAATAGTCCTTCAAACTTCACCTTGGTTGATAATTTCTAAGGCTTCAACCAGCCTGCACACACCTTGCATGGCTCTGTGGTTCACCTGCACTTCTGCTGGTTATGAGAACAACGATATCTCTCCTGAGCTTTCTGAGATAAAACTCAGACCCTCGTCAATGCACACCTTGCAGACATTCACTGCACTCCTTGAAGTCATTCTCAGAAAGAGAAAAAATTGAAACTCATTCTTCTCCTCTCTCAGACTTCATACACTCAACATGAAATCATACTCCTAACGCAGCATTGAAACAAATGCATAACAGAGAAAATAAAACAACTGTAAACATACCATTTAACAAATGTAAATAGTAAACATCATAGCACCATGAAAATTGAGTCAAAGATTTATATATTAACTCAAGTGCTCCTGTACATGGGTTCTTCTCTATAGTTCTCTGCTACAGTTCTATAGCTTATGAAATCTCTAAAATCATAATGTTCCTGTTACAATGATACAAGGGTGAGGGTGTGTATATCCATTTTCCCTCCTACACTTCTAAATTGTCTAATCTATTAAATCAAATCTACCTTCTTTCATTAAACAAAATTAAATGCCTATTACATCCGGCAGATGAGAATAATTTCTCAAGATTTGTTCATATCTCCAAGACATAAATGTAAGTACGCTTCTCCTAGCTATTACATTAATGATTCAGATTTCAAAATTCAAAACGTTTTCATAAAAACGTGTCCTTTTTGCATCTGCGCGTTCAACTACTCCTTTGACTAGGCGTGTGCTTTGGCTTTCTATGATGCCCCTGCATCATTTTGTCAATCAATAGGAATGGTTGATGACTGATGGGTGGGAGATTTCTTAAAGTGTTTCATATTCCATTGAAAATCACCAATGGTCGATGGTCGATGGTCGATGGTTAGGTTGGAGGAACTGGAGAAGTGTTTCATCAGTCAATGGGGGTCAGTGAAGGACGAGGGAAGATAGTTGGATTGGAAGGTTTAACAAGGTATTGCAATTGTTTTCCAAGAGAAATAATCAATGGTTTATGGCCAATGATTGGGCATCGAGGAGATTCATAGACAAGTTTGGTTTGGTAGTAAGAATCGTCGATCGTCGATGGAGTTGGGATAAACGACTCAGATTTCACTTGATTTGAGATCAATGGTTCATATTTAAAGGGTTGTTATAACAATAAAATAGTCAATTTTACATGATTTGTTTTGAAAATTTTGGATTTTTGAAGGTCATGAACTTGTGAGGCAATTTTGAGGCCCTAAACGACATTTTTAGGAAATCAAAACCCATGAGAACCGAGTGTACCAAGGTACACTTTGTCTTTGTAACTTAGATAAAATAACTTGAAAAGAGTTATCCAACAAAATATTATGGGTGCAAAATATAACTCGAATGAGAAAGTTACAACTAAAATAGTTAAGGTGAAATTTTGGCACCAAATTACTTCCAGAGGGCATAACTCCTTTCTTAGAAGTCTATTTGGGGCACATGAGTAGTCTATGGAAAGATTATGAACCATAAAATACAACCATGGAGCCATATTTGGGTATGTAAAAATGTGCATGAATAGAAAGAATACTCATGTAGCATACATGGATAAATAGGGAAAAAAGGTCAAAACTTCTCTAGAGCATAACTTTCAACTCAGAGCTAAATTGAGAAAACAAATAGTAATTGGAAGGGTATCGAGGAGGAGGAGATGTATGTCCACCCATAATTTTTATTTGAGTGCTAATTTTTTCTGAGGAATTAATAAAGTAAATCTATAGAATTAACGAGGTGGAAATTGTAGCATGTGAATGTTGTAACTTTTGGCTCAAAAACGCAGAATGAGGCACGCATACAACGATTGGAGATTTGTTTCAGACAAGAATATATTTAAGGAATCAGATCTTGGAATAGTTTATTTATATTATTTATAATTTGAAATGAATAATGACATGTAAATTAATTAATAAATATTTTGTAATATGCTTAATTCTAACAACAATTATTGCATGCACATTCTTGCAGAATTAAAGATACGGGAAAACTAAATGTAGTTCCTATATGAGAACTACATACAAAGATGATGCACAAGGGTCTTACAACCACATAGAAGAAATCATATGTCTGCATGGGTAATGTTGATATCAAGTCTAATGGAAGAAACATGAGCATGAGCATGTAACTATGAGAACCCTGCAAAGAGAAATGCATAGCTTTAGAGACGATAATGAAAGTATCATGAAAGGTCATGAGGAGATACTACAAATACTAAATATGTTACAAAAGCAATTCAACAAATATTTGGGCACAAAGCAAGAAGATGGTGCTAGGAAAGTAGAAACTTCTAGATCTCAAGATAGAATACATGATAATGGAGGATCTAGACGTTCAAGGAGTATTAGTAGGAATCAACATCATCATTCCCCAGGGCACTCGACTAAAAGAGAATATACATGTTCAAGGTAAGAAAGAATCCCAAGTATGTCTCCTATTAGACATAAGAGAAGGAGACATGGATCACATAGCTTGCAAGGGGACCTTAGGAAGATCAAGCCACCATCTTTTGATGGATAAAACAAGAAAGGAGAAAATATAGAAGCATGGTTGATGGAAATGAAGAGATATTTCTAGTTACATGATTACTCATCGAATGAAGAAGCCAAAATTGCAATACACCACCTTAAAGAAAAGACATCTTTGTGGAGGGATTGGCTGAAGCAATTTAAACACCTTGATGAGAAAATAATTTCTTGGAAGAAGTTCAAGAAATATTTTTCAGCAATAGTACTTGTTAGATCAATATTATGACAAGAAGATGTAAGAGTTATTTTAACTCAAACTTGAGCATGACTGTGGATGAATACAAGAAAAATTTCTTGGAACTTCTTAGGTATGCGAGCTTCATTAGAGATTAGAAGGTCAAAATTCAAAGGTTTTTGAGGGGGTTGTCATCCTTCTACAAGGATAAAATTCAATTTGATGAACCTAAGAATTTAGAAGAAGCCATATGAAAGGCCAACTATCCGCATGAGAAAAATAGCATGAGAAAAATAGAGGAAGGAAAACTTTCCGAAGGCCTTGAGATGACATGGATAAAGGAAATATGGATGAAAGGAAGAAAGGATTGAAGCCACATTTCATAAAGAATAGTTCTCAAGCACATCACCAAGGGAAATTATCTCAAGGTGATAAAAAAATGACACATTCCTTGGGAAAGAGGCCAAGACAGTATCCCATAAAGTGTTGGGGATGTGAAGGAGATCACATGTATAAATATTGTCCTCACCGAGGAGATAAGATGAAGACTATGCATATCATCAAGAAAGAGGAGACAATAGAAGACATGGTCAAAAGCATGCCTAATATCTATGCAGCATTGGACAATAGACAAGATGACTATCAATCCCACATGCTTGAAGTGGAAGGTAAGATTGACAATCATCCCAAAGCTATTTTAATTTATTCTTGAGCTAGTAATAGCTATATAGATACAAAGCTATATGAAAGAATTAAATTGAATAAATGCAAGAATGAAAAGTATCGGTTAGTTCGACTAACTACTGGAACAAAGAGAGGAATTAATGATCTTGTTAAAGAATTCCCTATAAACATGAATGGAACTAACACTAAGGCATATTTTAACATCATATCGCTTGGGTCTTGTGACTAATTTATTGGTATGGATTGGCTAGAAAAGCATTGTGTTGTTTTATATTTTTATAACAAGGTTTTCACATGTATTTATGAGTAATGGAATCCAAGGACAATGCAAGATATTCCAAGGACTATATCTTTCCAAGAAATTTCAACATTGCAGCTGAAAAAAAGTTTTATAAAAGGGTGCCAGATATATGCATCCCATATGGAAGATCCAATGAAGGATAAAGAACCAAGTATTGAATATTAGAAAGTCTTGAGGGATTTTGAATATGTGTTTGAGGAGTCATTAGGATTTCCACCAAAGAGGGATATAGATTTCTCTATTGACTTAATTCCTAGAGCTACCCCAATATCTAGGACTCCCTACAGAATGATTATGCCAGTGCTAAAAGAGTTGCAATTGAAACTATAAGAGTTTTCAAAGAAAGGGTAAATATTCCCAAGTGTTTCCCCTTGGGGTTCCCCAGTTCCTTTTTTCAAGAAAAAATATGGGACATTGAGGCCATGTGTTGAATTCAGACAGTTGTACAAGGTTCCATCAAGAAAAAATATCCTTTTCTAAGGATCGATGATCTTTTTTATCAACTAAAAGGAAAAAATATATTCTCCAAGATTGACTTAAGGTTAGGCTATCATCAAGTGAGAATCAAAGAAGAGGATACAAGTAAAACATCCTTTCAGAGAAGGTATAGACAATACAAATTACTGATGGTGCCTTTTGGGTTGATAAATGAACTTGCTACATTTATGTGTCTGATGAATTGGGTGTTCAAATATTTCCCAGACAAGTTTTCCATTGTATTCTTGGATGATATTCTTATCTATTCCAAGACAAAAGATGAGTATGAGTGACATTTGAGGATGGTGCTACAAGTGTTCAGAGAGCACCAATTCTATGCCAAATTGAGTAAATGAACTTTTTATAAAAAACAGATCCATTATTTGGGTCACATTATTTTAGAATATGACATAGCAGTGGATTTGAAAAACATTGAAGAAATCAATTGTTGGCCAGCACCAACAAATATTTTAGAGGTTACATCATTTTTTGGTCTATATGGTTACTACAAGAGCTTCATTGCGGGATTCTCCAAGTTTGCACACCCAATAACATATTTGCAAAAGAAATGAGTAAAGTTTGAAGTGCTAAGTATGAAGATAATCTATAGTGTTGAAAGGATTTTCTAATCAGTGCACCTATTTTGAAAGTTCCAGATCCAGATGAAGATTTTGTTTTTTGCACAAATGCATGCAAGGAAGGGCACGATGGAGTCCTTATGCAAAATGGACATGAAATTTGTTATGAGTCTAGAAAATTATGAAATAAATTATGCTACATATGACTTACAGTTGGGATCCATAGTACATGCCCTAAGGATATGGAGGCATTACCTCATTGGCATAAAATTTAAATCAGGGACATATCATAGTGGTATGAAATATTTGTTTGAACAACCAACACTAAATGCTAGACAAACTAGAAGGATGGAATTTCTTAGTAAATATAAATTTGATATTAAGAACAAAAAAGTAAAACAGAACAAGGTGGGTGATGCACTCAGTAGAAAGGTGCATAAAATGCATGCTACAACCATTAGTATGTACAGGAAAAATTTAAAAGATAGCATATCAACATTATGTGCAAGTTAGAAAAAAATTACAACAAAATGATATACAACATAAATGTAAGGACTACAAGTTGGAAGAGGATGAAATCCTCTTATTTTAGAACATATTTTGTGTTTCCAATTCTTGGGAATTGAGAAATTTAATTTGAAAAGAAATGCATAATGTGCAATATGTTGGACATCTAGGATATCGAAAAACTATAATAGTTATAAGAGGCCAATATTTTTGTCTTGGTATGAAGAAAGATTTCATTGTTTTTTTGGAAAGATGCATGGAGTGTCAAAACATAAAGGTTGAACACAAGCATCCAATAAGACTTTTGTAGCCATTTCCCATTTATGAATGGAAATGAGAAGTTGTTACTATATATTCATTACCAAATTTCCTATGACAACATGGCAACACGATTCCATCATGGTAGTGTTGGAAAAACCTACACAAAGGTTATACGTTCCATTCCAATGAAAGTAACTCATAAGGAAGCCAACATTGCATAAATTTATATGAGAAAAATTGCTAGGCTACATGGTGTGCCAAAGGAAATTGATCCAAAAAGGATCTAGAGAAGGCTAAGAACAACTCGGAATGCATAGAAGAAAATCAGAACATTCAAAATGGCTTCAGCAGACAACAAAAGGGAAAAAATTCAAAGTTCCCAAAACTCAGTGAAAAGGGCATGATCACAAAGAGTGCGTTGCAATATTTCTAACTGTGAAAATGACTTGTAAAACAGAGTTACAAATCAAAAGTTATAAGCAGTCAAAGATAAGGTCAAACTTGGTAAAAAGTCAAAAATTCAAGGTGAAATGTGGCACCACTGCAAGGGTGACACATGGCACATCCATACAACTGAGTTGGCGTGGGATGACTCGGAAAGGCAGACACGTGGGAAAATCAGACTGTGACAAGTGTCAGTTCCATGAGCAAATTATATGGTGCCACGTGGCCCAGTCATCGGCTGCCATGTGGCACCCCTCCAATTGTTGGCCCAACCCTTGATTACATGTTTATCCCATATGACCCGAGTCTTCCGCTAGCCTAGGGGATTATCCAACTATCTGCCACTATATTTATCATATTCTGCCAATTTCCTGTCGTTTTAGAAACCACCTGCTATATTTAGCAAGCACGCCATTTTCATTATAACCATATGTATAAAAGGGGAGGCCCATGGGATTCGAACCTGGGACCTCCACCTTATCAAGTTCTAAAATTATCCACCACAACCACCATGCCAACCACTTCTTTTGTTGCATAACTGCCAGAAACTTGTATAGGAAGGGTCCTCGATCAGTGCATTCGGAACACAGGAGCATGAGAGGTGAGACCAAGCATGCTTGTACAGATCTGTATGAACTTGGGCACGATTTTCAAGATTTTTGCATGCTTTTCGATATTTCTCAGCATTCATTGTAGGAGCAGTGGCACACAAAATGAGGCAGGGGTGGCTCTTGGGCCAAAAAGTGTCAGACTCAGATTGAGGTGTGGAGACAGTCATTTTTAGATAAAATGATGCCACAAACGCAGTGGTGGTGTTAGCTTTTTGATATGAGATAAGATTTTGTAGCTTAACTTCAGAATGAGGTATAGTTATGTATTTTTCCCAATTCTTTTGTGGAGTTAATAAAAAGACCTACCCATTTGAGAGTAGAACCTAGAAACGTAGTCCACCAGGGATGAACTCCGTTATCAAATTCTTTGTTTTCATATTGCATGATTATGTCTCTTTCCTTTCGAGATTTTCCTTCTTTATGGTGTACTTTTGTTTATGCTAATTTAATATGATTCTTTAATAAGTCACCTGACGAAAAGATCCTAGATCATATTGGTATTAGAGCAGTCTTCCTTGACTTGAATTATTGAGTATGAATGCGTATTAGGGCCAAGCATAAGCATAGTGAAGGAACTCTTAAGACTTTCAATCCTGAAGTTGGCCATGCATCCTGAAGGAAGAATATAGAAGGAGAGGATAAGCATGATAAACAAGATAAAAACTTTCACATGGTATTTTATCGCATGTCAGAAATGGTCGAATGAATGTATGGAGATTACGAGAAGAGGATGAAGAAGAGAGGGAAGAAAAAGGAAGCACCACCTGATGATGATGTTTTGATAAACCAAGGTTCTGGAAGAGATCCTACTGAGCCTCCATCTTCGCCTTCAAGTTCTAGTTCTTATTCCTTTGAGCATTCTCATCATTCTCAACATTCTAGCCATAAAGCCTCTTTTAAAAAACCGTTATAAAAGATTGATGTAAAGTTTGTTTTACCTATGTTTAATGGACATTGTAATCCTAAGAAGTTAGACAATTCGATCCGACTGATTGAAGTATATTTCCATGTTCAACATATTGACGAAGAGGAATTTAAAGTGAAACTAGATTCTCTTCAGTTGGAAGGCACCTCTCTCATATGGTGGGAGAGCAAGCCACAATACATAAGTAAGTGTGGTAATCTTCTTTCCTCATGGTCAAAATTTAAAACAAAGACAAGGAAGCAATTCTATCCATTAGGGTATTTACATAAAGAAATGATGGAATGGAAAACTTTGAGACAGAGTAAAGGTCAAATTGTACAAATTTTCACAAAAGTATTTAGGAAGAAATATCTAGCATTGAATATTCCTTTGGATGATTTTGAAACTTTAATGAAGTACATTGGCGCACTTCATAGTTATATTCATGATAATTTTCTCTTATTTAACCCCACTAGTATTGACAAAGTTTCTATGCAAGCCACTCACCTTGAGAACAGGGGGAAACATGTTCAAGAAGATCCCACGAAGAAACCTTCCAATTTCCCACACAAGACTTTCAATAATTTCAAAAGGAATGACAAGAAGACCGCTACAGTAACGAGAGAAGGCGGAAAACCATCTTGAACTCATTGCAAGAGGAGCGGTCATGATGAAGAACACTGTTGGAAACTGCATCCAGAAAAGAAACTGAAACAATTCGGTGGAAAGGGGAAGACAAAGACTATTGCTACAGTACAACAAGATCTTGGTTCCAAATCAGGAAATGAAGGAAATATCACATCGACTGGAGTACAAGGTAAATATTCTCTTCATGCTAGTTCAAGTTCCAATGATGACTCTTATATTGATGAACACAACATGAATGGGTTATTTTATATACGCATTGTATCTAAACATAATAAGATAGATACATTATTTTATTTGGGTTCCCAAGTAAACTTAATATCAGAAGAACTTGTCAATAAGATGGGTCTTGTAACGAAACCACATCCAAAGCCTCACCCTCTTGGTCGGGTATGTGATAAAATAAAACTTAATGTAACCAAACAATGTAGGGTCATATTTTCTATTGCTTCAAAGTTGATTGATGAAGTGGACTTGGATGTTGCATGACTTGATATATGTGGCATAGTGTTGGGGAGTCCTTATCTTTATGATAGAAAAGTGGTCTTCTTTCTTCATTAGAAAAAATACCACCTTAATAAGGGGGGAGTGAAATATATTGTTAGAGCTCACAGTATGAGGGTAAATATGACACTTGTTAGTGCAGGGAAAACGAAAAGACTCATAACCACTAATAAGAGATATGTATTCATGGTCGTCAAAGAGAAATATGTTGGGACATCCGACGCTTTCCAAGGATGTGATCCATCTCATAAAAAGGAATTAATTGATATTCTTTCTAGGTATGATGATATATTTTAGGAAACAAATGGATTAACTCCTAGGAGGGAAATTCAACATGAGATACATCTTCAACAAGATTCTCCTCTTCCTAATGTGGGCATGTACAAGATGTCAGTTGTGGAGATGACAGTGATCAAGAAGCAGGTACAAGTCTTATTGGATCAAGGGGTCATCAGGCCCAGTTCATTTCCTTATGGTTCTCCGATCGTGATGGAGCCAAATAAATATGGAACATAACGAATGTGTGTCGATTACTGGGCTTTGAATAAAATCACTGTGAAAAATCGATACCCTCTTCCTCACATAGATGATTTACTTGATCATTTGAAGAATGTTTTTTATTTCACTAAGTTGGATTTGCGTAGTGGATATCATCAAATCAGGGTTGCAGAACATGATGCATAGAATATTTCCTTTAAAAAGAAACAAGAATTGTCTGATTGGTTAGTTATGTCATTTGGGCTTTGCAATGGTTCGACAAATTTCATGCGTGTGATGAATGATGTATTCATGCCTTTCTTGAATGACTTTGTCATTGTATATTTCTTTTTTTCAATGAGACTTGGGATGAACATGTAAGGAATGTAAATAAAGTATTGGATACTTTGCAAAGGGAAAATATGTATGTAAAAATGTCTAAATGTGAATTTGGCAAGACTACACTTGTATAATTAGGTCATATCGTGGGAGGAGGACAATTGAAGATTGATCCTTCCAAAATTAAAGTAATTGTAAATTGGCCTAAGTCAAAAAGTGTGACCAATATCTGAAGCTTCTTGGGTGCAATCCAATATTGGAGGAGATTCATTCCCAACTTATCCTTTATAGCAACTCCTTTGCATGCCTTAACTAGTGTGAAGAACACTTTTCAGTGGGAAGGAAAGAAACAAAAATCTTTCAACATTTTGCAGGAGAATATAAGTACCACACCAGTAGTAACACTATCTAATCTTCAAAAACCCTTCGATATCGAGACAGATGCCAACAGATACACCATGGGTGCAATATTGATGCAATATCATAAGCCTATCTATTACCACTCTGAGACTTTTAACCATGTTGTTGTTAACTATCCTACATATGATAAATAGTTGTATGCATTAGTTCAATGTGTAATGAAATGGAAGCACTACTTGTTAGGGAAGGAAACAATCATACATACAGATCACCAACCCTTAAAGTATCTTCAAGCACAAACCAAGTTGCAAAAATCTCGACACTACAGATGGATGGGTTTTATACAACAATTTAATTTTGGTAATCAAGTACAAGAAGAGTACAAGTAACAAGGTAGCCGATATGCTTTCTAGACCTCCTATTATTGCTTCTATTATTTTGACGAATACTTCTTTATCTCATGATAGCTATGTAGAACAATATGCCATTGATGAAGATTTTAAAGAAGTATATGAGAAGCTAACCCATGGTGCACAGGTAGAGAACTAATGTTTGCAGGGAAAGTTACTTTATCATCTTGGGAAGCTATGTATTCCTACAAGTGAATGAGTCCATGTGATACGATAAGCTCATACTTCTCTTGTGTCTGGGCATTTTGGGGTAGGAAAAACTATGGCTCATTTGCAAAGGTGTTGTTATTGGCCTAAAATGAAAGAAATTGTAACTAAATATGTAAAGGGGTGTGTGATGTGTTCTACTTGTAAGCCCACTAATAGAAAATTGGGGCTATACTCACCACTTCCTGTTCCATCCCATCCATTGGAAAGTGTATCCATGGATTTTGTAGGGGGTTTACCAATGAAAAAAGGGGGTCATGATTATTTGTATTTTGTAATGGATAGGTTCAACAAGATATGTATCTTGATGCTATGTAAAAAGTAGATCAATGCTAAGTAGATTGCTAATCTCTTCTTTCAACATGTTTGGTTTCACTTTGGGTTACCCACGTCCATTATCTCGGATCGAGATACTCCATTCTTTGGGGATTTTTGGACTAGCTTGTGGAGAATGGTGGACACCAAATTGAAGAGGAGCACTACTTTTCATCCACAGACTGATGGACAGAAAGAGGTGGTAAACAAAACAATGGTACTTTTGCTTTGAGGCTACTGCAGCAAGAATCCTAATTTATAGGATGACCAGATAGCCCATGTACAACATGCTTATAACTGAGCTTTACATTCATCCACATAGAGTTCACCTTTTGAGACATTTTTTGGGTATCTACCAAAGGTTCCTTTGGACTTGACGTATGGGAAATATGTCGATGTGAATGCAAAACAAACAGAGGAAAGAACCTGCAAGTTCATTCAGAGGATTCAACAGATACATCAGGCAATTAGGGAAGAGTTGGAGAAGAGTCAAGCATAGTATAAATCTCAGCATGACAAGCACAAGGTTCATCATCAATTCAAGGTTGGAGATCAGGTATGGCTTTACATTAGCAAGGAATGATTGAAGGTTGAAGGCAAGAAACTCAAGCCCATTCGATATGGACCCTTCACTATCTTGGAGAAAAGTGACACTAATGCTTTTCGTTTAGATCCTCCACCTTATATGCAAATTTACTCCATTGTGAATGTAGAGAACTTGAAACTTTTTTAACCTCCCATGATCATGGATCAGGATGAGAAAGTTTCAATTCTTTCATTTGATGATTTTTCACCTGAGTACTTAGATGAGTTACAGGAAGATATCATCCTGGACAGAAAGACGAGGACTTCACACAAGAGTGATGTTGATTATCTTCGAGTAGACTTAAAGGGCACACATCCAAGCAAGAAAAAATGGATTTAGAAGGACAAAGTGAGGGGACTCTTCCCTCACTTACCAGTTGATTAATAAAATATTTTGGTGGTCCAAAAATCTCTTAGTGGGAAGGCCTGATCCAAAAAGGATCCAGAGAAGGCTAAGAACAAATCAGAATGCATAGAAACAAACAAGAATGCTCAGAATGGATTCAACAAACATCAAAAGGGAAAAAATTCAAAGTTCCCAAAACTCACCGAAAAGGGCATGATCGCAAAGAGCGTGTCACAAGATTTCTAACGGAGAAAACATCATGTCAAATAGAGTTATGGATCAAAATTTATAAGCAGTCAAAGATCAAGTCAAACTTGGTCAAAAGTCAAAAAGTCAAGGTGACATGTGGCACCACTGTAAGGGTGAAATGTGGCATGTCCATATAGATGATTTGGCATGGGATGACGTGGCAAGGAAGACACATGGGAAAATCAAATTGTGACAAGTGTCAGTTCCATTAGCAAATTATATGGTGCCACGTGGCCCAGTCATGGGTTGCCATGTGGCACCCCTCTATTGGTTAGCATGACCAAAATTTATATGACTCCATAGAAGTTGAGCTCATGACCTCCCCTTAGCCCAAAGGCCCGACAACTTTGCGCTAGCCAACACACCATAATATGTTTCAAATTATATTTAAGTTTGAAACTTTATATGGGCACCAAAGGAAAGGGGCTAGGCCTTTGGCCTAGTCCCTGATTACATGTTTATCCCGTATGACCCCAGTATTCCATCAACCTAGGGGATTATCCAACTATCTGCCACTATATTTAGCATATTCCGCCAATTATCCGTCGTTTTAGCAATCGCCTGCCATATTTAGAAAGCATGCCATTTTCGTTATAACCATATCTAAAAGGGGAGGCCTGTGGGATTCGAACCCGAGACCTCTGTCTTATCAAGTTCTAAAATTAGCCACCACAAGCACCACACCAACCACTCCCTTTATTGCATAACCACTGAAAACTTGTATAAGAAGGGCCCTCAATCAGTGCATTCAGAACACAGGAGCATGAGAGGTGAAACCAAGTATGCCCATATGGATCTGTATGGACTTGGGCATGATTTTTGAGATTTTGGCATGCTTTTCAAGATTTCTCATCATTTTTTATTGGAGCAGTGGCATGCAAACCGTGGCAAGGGTGCCTCTTAGGCCAAAAAGTGTCAGACTCGGATTGAGGCATGGAGATAGTCATTTTTCGGTAAAATGATGCCATGAACACAGTGGTGGTGTTAGTTTTATGATCTGAGTAAATATTATGTATCTTAACTCCATAATGAGGTATACTTATGATTTTTCCCAATTCTTTTGTGGAGTTAATAAAAAGACCTACCCATTTGAGAGCAGGACCTGGAGACGTAGTCCACCAGGGACGAACTCTTTTATCAAGTTCCTTTTGTTCATATTGCATGATTATGTCTCTTTCCTTCTTTATGGTGTACTTTTGCTTATGCTCATTTAATACGATTCATTAATAAGTCACCTAACGAAAAGATTCTGGATCAGAAATAGTTTTGAACCAAGATCCCAAGTTAACTTCCAATTTTTGCAAGGGGTTATTTAAGGAATTTTGGACCAATTTGAATTTCAGTACAACATATCACCTAGAGTCAGATGGACAGACATAAAGGATTAATCAAATAATTGAAGATATTTTGAGATTGTATGTAATGGACAAACCTTATAGGTGTGAGGACTATATCCATTTAGTTGAGTTTTCCTACAATAATGGGTATCAAAAATCATTGAAGATGATATCATTTGAAGCATTATATGGAAGAAAATGTAACACACTAGTAAGTTGGGATAACCCAATAGACAAAGCCATGATTAGACTAGAATTGTTAAGAGGAATAGAATAATAGATGGTTAATATGAGACAAAATTTGAAAGTTTCATAATATAGGAAAGATATTTATGCTGATAAAAGAAGAACAAATAGAGAATTCAAAGTGGGAGAGCAAGTGTTTTTAAAAGTTAATGCCAATATAAGCATGTTGAAATTGAGAAGTTTCTCAAAGTTGGTATCAATATATTGTGGGTCTTTTGAGATATTAAAAAATATAGGTCCATTTGCAGACATGCTAGCAATACCTACATCCATGAAAATTCATCGCATGTTCCATGTGTCTTTATTAAAAAAGTATGTGATCCTAATCATGTGATTGATTGGATTGTGATCCAGGGAGAATACGAAGGGGATTTCCAGGTGAAACCTAACAAGATCTTGGACTGGAAAGTCAAAGTGATTAGGAATGAATCCATCGACTCGGTAAAGGTTCAATGGTCCTATTATGGTTGTGAATATGCTATATGGGAGCACAAGGAAGTCATGCGAGAAGCATAGCCACAAAATTTTGAAAATTTTAAAGAAAATTGAATGTACATTTGTACATATGCGAATGAAGACTCCATTTTGGCGGTTGAAGTTCCTAGAGCCACAAATCTGAGATTCCTATCCAACTGATGTGGGGTTTAGGGTAAAAGGGAGTTGTTGGTTGGAATTGTTGCATGATTCATTAAGCTGCAAGATTATCAAGTATTTTGATGTAATGTTTTTATATATGTCGGTGTGTAAATTGTATCATTATGTGCACTAAGGATAGAGCAACTTGTAGGGGGAGGAGAATGTAACATCGCCATCTTCAAACCCCAAATTAGTGATGTATATTGTAAATGTAATGTATGTCTAAGAGCCAAAGCTATGTAATATGTAAATGATATAAATTTAATATAACAAATAATATGTATTGCCAGCCGTAGAGGGACATAGACAAATATTTGAGGGCTAAGTATCCACAAGAGAGGAAAGGGGTCCAATGGGGGGAAGATTCTACCCATGTCTATTAAACCAAAACCCATTTCTTATTTCCTTCTAAATTATCCTTACCATGAACCTCCCATTAGTTGTTCAGTGTTTTACATCCCAATCATTGAATTCATGTAAGAGGGAGGGTGTGAGAGTGGCATCCCATAGTTATTGGGAGCATGGGGGATGAGAAAAATCATCTTGGGGAAGAGTGTAAGTCAAACAAGAAAGAGAAAGAGAGGAAATTTGTATGCATAGGAGACCAAAATTGCACATTCATGTTTTTGCATAGAGAGCAGTTTTTACATGGAGATTTCTGGACAAAAATGGAGTTCTGAGTGTTGAATATTGAGGTTATCTACTTTAGGAAATTTTGACAGGTGTTTGGAGTTGAAAATTCATGGAGAAATGGGTTTCTTGTATGGGAGTGACGTGTTTTTCAAAATTCACTAAGGAATCACGTGTTTTTATGTTAGGTGAATTCCTATTGTAGCTGTAGAATTCCTAAGGTCCCAACAAGTATAATTGTTCTCAAACCTGTTCTAGAAGTCTTGGAGGGGAATGGAAAGGCCTGAGGTACTATGAGCATTGAAGGGAGATTCCATCCCTTGGGTTGTGCAAGTTGAGGGGAAGAAATTTAGTGTACTAGAATTTGATGTGAGAATTGATTTTTGAGAGGGGGACATTAGCCAACCTTAGGGAGCACCGTATATTGTGGATTCATAGCTGCAACTTGGGGGTGTCTTGTTGTTGAGATATGAAACAACAAGCCTATGGTTTGGAGGAACTTCCTTCCTCTGCAACGGGTTCAACATTTTATACGATAAATGTTCTATTTGTTGTATTTATTCATGTATAATGTTGATATAACTACTGTGAAATTTACTATGAGATATATTTGGTTATTATTTCTTGATGTGAACATAATGATGCATTAATTGGTTGCACTAGACAATTAAGCAATTGGATTTCATTTTAATCAACATGATCCATTGTGTAAGCTTAAATGTCATGATGTGTATGTTATTTTCCGCATTTAGAATTGGTATCATAATTTATTTTTTTTGGTCGGTTTAGCTATTGAGGTGACCCAGCTGGGGGATGGCTACATTACATTTGGGATACCCTTACTAAGATCTCTCTCGACAAAAATATGAACATATCTACATAATCCACTGAGAGCTCTCCTAAAATCTGATTTGATGTAAGAGCCCAAAGAGTTTACAATATCCTAAAAAATTGATAGATGCAAAAAATGTAATGGAAAATTAGGAAGATGAACCCAAATTTTCATTCAAGTAATTAACATAGAGTTAGAATCAAAATATCAAAACCAAAGAGTTACAAAAACCTTGCCATTTCCCCAAAACCAAGGACCCTCCTAAAAAACTCTCTCATACTCAACATGATTAAAGAACTAAACAATTAAAAATCCTTGGGACCAAAGAGATACCTCATAGTTATTTTGTAATCCATTGATATAAAGTTGAAGTCGGAAGCCAACACCCCTTAAATAAAAAAATAACCACATCCTTTTAATATAAGAAATGTAGATGAATAACCTTTGGCATTGTTATCTTCACCATTCACACCTTCTTAGATTGCTCTATGATATAGGAACTACAAATATGTGAAGGCTTTAAAACATTAGGAGTATCCCTAAAAAAACCCTAGTGCCTATCGCTACTCTACGCAATCATAGTACCAGAATTGGAATATTTACGAATTTGATAATCACATAGTTGTAATATATCCTTCATTCGTTTTCCTTGGTTTGTGGCAAGAGGAATCCAAATGATACTTCCATTTCTATTTTAAATCAAGTGTGGATCCATTAAAATTCACCCACATGCATAATATTTCCCAAAGAGCGTCCTTATCATAATCTAAAATCATGACAGAATAACATACACATGCATCCTTTCATGGTGACCATTTATCATCATGGCGGCATTTGTCATATGCCTAGGATTTTGTAACATCTATTAATGAAACATGCACCATATTCATATGTCTCTTACTATATGCATCAATACGACAATTATCATTATGTTCAAATTTCAAATATGTATCAAATTTCACTTGTTTGAAAACCTTCATCCCAACATTTAGAACCACAAATCCATGACTATAATTGTGAATAGTAAGTTCCAAAAGAAAATGGCATGTTTCTTGTGCTCCTATGTCATTTTCAATATTGGTCTTGCACAACATAGTCTTATATGCAGATGCTGCTAGTTCATTTGGATTCTAAATATAATATATATGCATCAGCATCTGAAGGTATTTGATCCTTTTAATAATTTGGTACATATTTTTCTATGTAATTAATGACCAGACGCTTAGAAAGAACATTTTTCTATGTAATTAATGACCAGACGCTTAGAAAGAACATGTTTCTAGTCTATATTTTCCCATCACATCATTAATGTATTATATATGCATCAACATCTCATGGAAGGTATTTGATCCTTTTAATAATTTGGTACATATTTTTCTATGTAATTAATGACTAGACGCTTAGAAAGAACATGTTTCTAGTCTATATTTTCCCATCACATCATTAATGTTTCACAATTGTGTGTATTTAATCTATCCTCATTTCATATACGTTCATACTTTTTTTCTCCAGTCTCATCGACACAAAGTCTTGACATATTACATAGATCCCATGTTGCGTTACATAGACTCACCAATTTTCCTCTCTTCTTTCATAGGCATGATTTCTCATTTCACATTATGTGGCACTCAACACAATTTAAAATTTATTCATAGTCTATTATTGGATCAAATTTAAATATAAATATTTATTAAGTGACCTTTAAGCATGGATGTTTGTCATCATTTCGTTGAATATGGATATTTATCTAATTTTCATTTTGTGAATTAAAATCATGCACAGACCTATCCAAATATTCTTTTTCAAATCTAACTAGGATAAAGTCATCCCAATGAAAATTCCATCATTAAATCAAATTGAAATATTTTTTAAGTGTCCTTTAAGTAGAGATGATCATCATCATTTCATGGAATAGGGATATTTATCTAATATTCATTACATGGATTGAAAACATTCACAGAACTATTAAATATTCTTTTGAAATTTTAACTTGAATAGGGTCATCCCAATTTAATGTGTCCATATTGGGATCATATTTTATCCAAAGAATCTTTTGCACTTGTGGAGATACCATGATGTTTCTATTGATAATTACACCAAAAGTCTGTAGCCTAATTAAATCTTGAGAAAATCTCATCTCAAAATATTGTTTGTCTCAAAGCACATAGCATGCTACAATATGAGTATTGTCAATTATATTTTTCATATTTATTTCTTTTCTTTCCTTGGATTTGGATGGCATGTATCGTTCATCAATTTATGCAAATATGACCCTTGCATATATGTTGTAACCTAGTTTGAAGAATATTGTGCGATACACAATATATTGAATAAATTCACACAATTTTGTATGACACTTGGTCCAATATGCACATGTACCTTTTAGTACATTATCATATCTCATTAATCTATCTGCAAGTCAAATAATTTTTTGTAAATGTTGTCGTCACTCATAAACTATTGTAGGTAGTTTTGTCATATTATTTAAAAAATAAATGAAGATGAATGTTTTGTCCCAAGTTCTACCTTAGTTCTCCAACAAAACCCTATTCACCATCGATCCTTCTAGTAAACCAAAAGGCTACACCATGCACAAAGTGCACAACACAGTCTTACCCGAGATGGATTATGGGTGACTGGAGGACGCAGATGTCTGCAGTAATGGAAGGGATTGGGAATTTTACTTTTACTTATACTATAACATGCATTCTACCATAACATTCACTAGATCTATTATTTTTTCCATTCAGTAACATTCATTCTTCATGATTATTCTAGTGTGCACTATAAATAAACTCTAACATATGCATTCATTTTTCCATTCATTCATAAAGAATATACAATCAACACAACACACATAAAGACACCATTTTTACCATGCTTCACCCCCCCAGAGTGACGTCCACAAATATATTCTAATTTATTTCTTATTCTTCATCAAAATAGCGTTGTGCGCATTACATCATAGGTTTATGAATGGTGAGGCTAACCAACATCGCACCAATCTCCACAACTTGCGACCTGGACCTTAATTACATCTCAACATTGACTCCATATGAGTTCTGCAGCTCTCAACAACAAAAATACTTCAACTCAGACTAAAAAATATGCTTAAAGCATCTTGCTTATGAACTCTAAGATAAGTTATGACACCTATAACTATCTCATGCATCTACTATTTATAAAAAAAAGGTGGGTAAAAACCCTTACATCATGACACAAAACCCTAATTCTAAGTGGACTCAACTTGTCCACTTTCTAACTTCCTTCTGCATAGTTGGTCTTCAATTTGACCGTTCCTTGCTTTGAATATGCGTTGATCTTCCTTATTTCCTGGCACATTGTTTCCTTTTCCCTTTGTTACACTACCTTTCCTTCTTTCCCAGTGCACACTATTTCCTTTGGTCCATTCTGCATCGTTTAATATGTTTAAGCCCCAAATTTTCATACTCCAACATGCCCCCAATAGTAACCTGTGGCTCGTCCCAAGCCACTCAGGAAGTGTGCAACTCCTATATAGATCTCTCCAAATATTGGAACCTCTTTGCTAGTTCATCCACTTGTGTCTTGGAATGTGCTCTCTTCTCTGTTAGGGCCTCCACCACATGCATTGTTATGTGCTCTTTCAACACTTCTCTACTTTCCGAGTGCGCTTGTTCCAGTATTTGTTTCTCTAGTTCCAGCTCTACTATCATCTTTTCATATTACTCTTGAAGTGGCTCCAAATAAGCCTGTCTTTCTTCTTGGATTGTATTTATGTCTACTTGCAGGTTGTTTATTTCTCGCATGGCCCTCAGTCTCTCTCATATGGGAATTTCCTTCTTCCTTTTCTTTAGATCCTGAAATGCAACATTCAACTTCTCTTCCCTCTCTGATCCATCTTCTGGATCCCTTCATATTCTACTATGCTCATCCAACATGGTCCTTTCATAGAGATATGCTATTTCTTTCACTTCCAATGTCATTCTATCTGTCTGTTATGTTTCTTGTTACTCCCTTTCTGATCTGATCTCTGTAGGGGTGGTTGGTGTAAGCTTCTCAACCATCTCTATTATTTCCTGTTTGTATCCTTCCATCGTCTTATCTATCCTCGTTATCTTCTCTTTTGCATTGAGTTCTTCTTATAGTACGTTATCTGGTATTGTTTGGAAGACTTCTTCAAGTTTTTTCTCTAGTTTATCTCCGCGTCATTTTTCCTCCTCATGTTCAATCTAAAATTCTTTGAGGATTGTCTCTAGAACCTACTTCTCTTCCTTCGTTGTCTCCAAATGTGTCGCATCTATCCTAGATCTTGATTGGACCTCCTATGAAACACTACTATGTAACCTATATAGTGTTTTTGTTGATATCTTAGCCGATACGAATTCCATTTGTTACACGCCCTTAACCTGTTTTTGCACCATGTCTTCATCCATTCGCAACATGTATTTAGTAATACTAGATATTTCACTTGCCAATGTTGTTATCTATACTGTCTCATCCTCACTTCATGCTGGCTTGTCATGTTCTTGTGTTGTGTGTTGTTGTTGTGTTTCCCTTTTGTGTTGCAGCTTGGTGGATTGTATATGCTCCAAGACCTGCTTGACTTCTGTTAGTTCTTGCATTATCTTCTCTCTCAGTTTTTCCGCATCTTCATTTTCTTCTGTGGTGTGGTCATGTACTCTCTTCGTGAATAAATCCATATAATATTTTATTATGGTATACTGGGGGAACTCCTTGTTCACCTTCATTTTCTTGCGTACCTCTCCTGACTGCAAAATAGTTCTCTTGGGTGCCCTTGATTATGTTTTCTCTATTATGATTGGGGTATATGTCCCTGGTATGTCCCCTGATTCTTGTCCCTTATACGTAGGGATATTATCTTCCCTATATGTGTCTCCATTAGTGGAATCTACACGATTTTTATACTATGTGATAGGATTGGGGATGATCTTTTTTTGTCTAAGTGTTCTTGTTGTTGCGCTCCCCCCTTTTTGCTTCATTTGCACTGCTACTTTTCTTGTTGTTGCGTTCCCTCCTGCAAGGGTAATATTCTTCTGTGAGGATCCTGATTCTGATGGTAATTTCTTGTCTTTTGCTGGATCCACTAGAACGTTCCATTCCTCCTTTTAGTCCTTCATCACCCATTGCACTTCCTCCGCTGTGACACAATATCTCATCTAAAACCACTCCTTTTCTAGATCCCTTTTTTCCTGGATCCACATATTGTAACTTGATTATTTGAATTTGGCTATCTTATTGTATTCCTCCACCACTTCTTGTGGGATCCTCCAAGTTTCGTCCACCTTTTCCTATATTTATTCCAAATATGTCACAAATATGTTGCAATTTTCTTGAATTTCCCTTGCGACAATTGTGTGCTGCAATGTTCCGTACTATCTTTCTTGACACTTTCTAGTTATCTGACAGAACATGTTGTATTTAGGGTGTTTCCATCCCACTAATGCAATAAGAATGATAAACTACAATTAATGGAACTCCATTCCTAAATCCTGGGTGTCTTTGCAATCATCTAGAAATAGTTTTAACAAATATGGACTCCAGCTTAGTAGAGTTCCCTTCGTGCACTGCGCAATTGCTGCTATTACCCCTATCAACGCTTCTTCTTTGCGACACTTCCTTATAAATTTACATCCCATAAGATTTATTGCTAACGTCTTCATAGGTTCACTGATTCTTCTTATAATGATCCCCTTGGATCCTCTCTCTGTCCCATAGGTTTGTTTCATTTCCTTTGCCGAGGCTTTCTCCTTGGTCTTTCCATCCATATAATGTTCTTGTTTCTTGCGATTTGTGGGTAGGCTTATTACTTTTGAAATCATCTCGACATCAATTTAGACTGGCCTATCCAACTATATAATTCCTCGGTGCAATACTGTCAGTAATTGTTTGACACGGTTATTTACGTCCTTACACCTTCCAAAATGAAATATATCGAGCAGGTTCATTATGCATGTGTTATATAGACCTATTATCCATTGTTTGGGTTATAGAATTGGTACTCCTATCACATTGACCCCTCTTCTCTCCGCGTATACCTATTTCTCAAATTCTGGAAACTTGTCTCTGTCTTTTATAACGTGGTTCACATAGCGCAATTTATCTACACATCCTAGAAAATATGGTAAAACATGTGCTCCTGTTGGTATCCATGGTAACAAAAGGATTACCTATAGTTTCTTTCACGATGACCTCTGGAACTATTGTTTTCCTTTCCCCTTTGTTGATGCCCTTGAGGGTCTTGCTTCCTGATGCATTTTCTCTTCCTCTTCCTCTTTCGCGTCAAACTCCTGTTGCCCAATGATATCTTTTTCCTGTATTAGCTCCTACTGTACTATATTTGTGTTAGATTGAATCCTCATCTCATCGGACTCAGTTCTTTCCTCATCTACTTCCTTTGTTGGTGGGACTATTTCCATGTTGAATTGTTGCATCAGGTTTTTCTCCTCTATGATGTTTTGTGGGTCAATATTCATCTTTTATACCATAGGTGATGGCTCCTGCTCTTCCAGTATTGTAGGGATCACTAGTTTGATGACTGAGGAAGGAATGGAATTCACATCCAGCACTCCCTCCGGTTGCATAGGGTTTTTTGCTTCTACTGTTGGCACCTGCTACGACCTTCTGGTGCTGTGTGTGTTCCGCGTTGTCCTTCTAGGAGAACCTACCTTTGGAGTTGCCATATTTCTTGAATATGTGGGGTTTTGTTAATAAATATCACTATATTCTTTAGAATTTTTATGTTCTCTCTTAGATTCTTACTCCCTAGCTATTTGTTTTCTCGAAGTCACAATGTGGCTTGCCGAACATGATTTTTTCTTCTATAGTGCTATCATAAATGATCCAAATCTTACTAGGCACACTTCCTCTATTGTGATAAATGTTCGTTTCATGCCCTACTTTTCCAGCGACTAGTTTTTTCCTTTCCTGATTGTTTCATTTTTTCGATGAGCAATATTTTCTACTGTCATATTTCTCTGGTGCACTGAACTTTCCTTATGTATTATTTGTCTTGCATGCAATATCATCACTTATTGTCATACCAATTTACTGTATTCTACGCACTGTCATTCCTGACTATCTATCGACCACTGATCTATCTACTTCTTTTTGGATAATTCTCATTTTTCCACTTCTTTCTTATTTTTATTCTTTTTCTTTCTACTATATACATTATGTACAATTCTACTTTATACATTGTGATTACTGAGGGTTGGTAGGTCGATTATCCCTATACATTTTCAGTCGACTATGATTCACCATTCCTTTCATTTCCTTGCCTGCTAAGTCCTTCAGCTACAAATCACCTCCATTTGTGACAAAGTTTATCTCATATGGCCCTAGCCAATGCATTATGAACTTTCCTGGGTGTTGTAAGTATTTACTATCATAGAAGAGAACCATATCTCCTACTTTAAAGTTATTTTCCTTAATATGTCTGCCATGCTAGGATTTGTCCTTTTCTTTCTATACCTCCTGATGGAAACTAGCTATAATTATGTTTTCTTCGAATTCCATGAGTTGATATAATCTTTCATGTGTTTCCCCTCTTTCTATCATATCCATGATTTCTGCAATGTGCAAACTTGGTATCAAATAATCTAAGGGAACTACTACTTCTTGTCCATACACCAATCTAAAATGTGTTTTCCCTGTTAGCTTCTTGCATGTAGTTCTATAATCCCATAACACTGCTGGTACGTTCAAGTCTCATTCATATATGTTTACATTACAAATATTTTCCAAGGAATTCTCCAATATCTTGTTGAACGGTTCTACTGTCCCATTCTCTCGAGGATGATAAGGAATGCTCTTATGATGATGTATCTCAAATTATTCTAACATGGATTGGATTGTATTGTTGATAACATGATTCTCCTAATCGCTCATCAATATTCTTGGACATCCAAACATTGTAACTAGATGTTCGAACAAAAAGTGTGTTGTAGTATTTGCACTACAATCCTTTATTGTTGTTTCCTCAGCCCATCTGGTCAAGTATTATGTCGTTGTAATAATATATCTAGCTCTTGATCTTCTTTTTGGTGGATTAATTGGACCTACAAAGTCTACTTCCCAATTATCAAACACTTTCAAAGTTACTTGATATCTCAATGGCATCTCATCCCTCCTAGATGGCTTTCCAAATCTCTAACATACATCACAATTCTGACAGTACTCCTTTGAATCCTTGTGAATTGTTGGCCACCATAATCCTGCACGTAATACCTTCTGTGCAATGGATTTCCCTCCATAGTTTCCTTATACAATCCCTTCATGTCCTTCTTCTAAAATAAGAGGTCTTTCATGCTCCATAATACATCTCCTCAAAATTTTATCTTCTCCAATATTGTATAAATGACCTGCAATCAATTGGTAGTCTACAACTCTGACCACCAAATTTTTATTTTTCAAAGTAGTAAATTGTCTTAGCACAAATCCTGTACTCAAAAACTCAATAATTTTAGCAAAATACTCATCATCTATATGTACTAAAAACATTTTCTATTTAGAAAGTTGTCTTCCAAGTTACTGGGTTCTTCTCCATTAGTTATCTTGGATAAGTGATATGGTCATGCATTCAATCTTCCAAGCTTCACCACAACTTCAAAATCAAACTCCTGAAACAAAATTATCCATCTGCATATTCTTCCCCCCAACAATGAATTATTGACTAGATATCTAAGAGAAGAATAATATGTAAACATCTTGAAATGTTTCCCTAACAAGTAATCTTTGTATTTATGAAAAGCATACACCATAGCTAATCCTTGCCTTTCTGTAGTGTTGTAGTTATGTTCTAAGTCTGATAACTTCCTACTTGCAAATTTTATAGGTTGATCTATATCACCTTCTCTTTTTTGTGTCAATACTAATTCTAATGCTATTGCAGATGCATCCAAATGCACATGAAATTATTTTGTCTATTCTGGTAACACCAAAATTGGCGCAACAACCATATTTTCTTTCAAAATATCCAAACTCTAGTGGTAGTCTCCATTCCATTGATACTCAGTGTCCTTCTTCATAAATTTCTCCATTAGTGTAGTAATCTGTGTGTATCCACTTATAAAATTCATGTAATATCATGTATGACGAAGGGTACTCTTTAACTAGTGTACTGACTTCGATGGTGGTAAGTTAACTATGACAACAATTTTAGCAAAATCAACCAACAAACCCTGTTTACACACCACATCTCCTAAAAAATACCAAAAGGTACATTGAAAATGAGTTTCTTAGTGTTTAATGAAATATGACATTGTATACATATTTCTAACATTAGTCTTAACACTTCAACATGATCCTTCAATAAACTAAACAATGTCCAATCGTCCAAGTAAACTTCCAAATATTTGTGAATAAAGTCCTTAAAGGAGGCCACTACTACCCTTGAAAAAATTGCAGGTGAGTTCTTCAACCCAAATGGCATAATTGCATACTTAAATGATGCCCATTTTGTAGCAAATGTTGTCTTATGTATATCTTCCGGTGCTATCCTAATATGATGATATCATGAAAACCCATCTGTAAATGGATAAGCTTCTTGACATCCTACATTCTCCAAAACTTTGTCTGTAAATGGGGTAGGAAAAGGATCATGTAGGAAAGCATTATTCAGTTTTCTCAAATCTACACATATCCTGATCCCTCCTTGCTTATTTACTTGAACCACCATAGGACTAATCCATCCTGATTCTTCCACGGGTTCTATGACACCATCCTCTAACATCTTGTCAATTTCTTCCTTCACCTTTTTCTTATACACTGGATTTAGCTCGTAGGGTCTCTGTTTTATAGGTCTGGCTTCTGGATTCAAAGGGATCTTCATATATCCTAATTATCCTTCTAAGCCCTTCATCCCTGAAAATGTTGCCGGAAACAAGTCACTCTACTTGCACAATAATTATGTAATTCTTTCTACTGTCTAATTATCCCAATAATTTCCAATGCTTGCAATCTTTTGGTTTTATGTAGTTCCAATGTTTACCTTATTTATATTTAATGGTTCTTAATAATATTTTGAATATATGTTTGGACCTTCCACTTCCCTCTCTCCTTCAACTTCTGGGATCTCGATATTGTGCATATTTTCTTTTGCTAGGATTTCTTCTTCTGCGAGATGATAACAGTGTAGTAACTGTTGGACAGTTTGTTTCTTCTGATTATGATATGTTGGGACTATTTCAAACTATAGTTCTTCAAATATCCTGTCTCTGACCACCTTCAATGTTGTTTCTATTTCTAGGCTCTCATGCTTAAAGGAAAATATAAGCACAATTTGTTTTTGCATTTCTTCCCAATTGGCAGTTTCCCTGCATTGTTCCTGTTCTGTGTACTAGTTCTTTGGAATTCCTTCTAATGTGTGAATAAAATGGTGTGGCCATTCTTATAGTGGTATTAATCTCCATTGCACCATGCACTTGTCTAAATGTTCTTTGGGTTGTCCAAATCCATCATATTTCTCCAAAAATCTATTCTCCTACTTTGCGCCAAATCTAATGCGCAATAAAAAATTTCTCGAAAACCAATTGTTGATATTCTCCTTATATTTACACAACCAATGGGAAGTTGTAGCTTTAAAAGAAATATATAATACTAGTAATCTCTAATTTTCTACTACTTCTTATTCAAACTTCATTAAAAATTATTCTAAGTCATTCAAACCATAAAAATAGGAGGCGCTCTTACCTCTGAATCAGTCCATCTTAACGCATGTGTCATTCTGGCACATCTTCTGCTAGATAATTCATGTAGTCACTACTGCTAGTTCTCCAGTTTTGTGTCAAAATTCAAAGCATAAGAACTAATACTCCTCCAACTCAAAATTCCATCTGCAGTTGGGTTGATATAATCCTCTTCGGGTGCGGTAGTTCTATACAACTTATTTACATCTTCTATGATTAAATTGTTTGTATATGGTTCTACATACCTTCCTCCTTCTGAGGGATCCAATGGCATAATAACTATGTATTCCATTGATTTAAATATCCTCTTCCTTGTTGTAAAATTGATAATAACATGGTTATCAAAAGCCCAATCCAGTCCCAACAACACTGTATATGGTGAAGTATTATCTACTATGTCAATGACTTCAAAGTCTTCCATGGTGCACACACCATCTAGATATATTGGTATCCCCTTCAATATACCAGTTGGCACCACTCTGTGCTGATTTGATAACTTCAACTGGAGAGGTGAATACCCCGATTGAGGTTCTCCCATAACTTCCCATGTATTCTTTGGTAGATCATTGACTTTAGACCCTAAGTCTAGAATGATATCTCACATATTGAAATATCCAAAGTTTGCATTCAACATAAATTACCTACTTGTTCTTCTCTTACAAACCCGATTCATTGTCTTCACACCTTCTTCCCTAGGATTACCCTTTTCTGACAAACTCTGTAATATATGTAAATAATTTTTCCATTCAACAAATTCACACAAGACGCCAAAAATTTTCTTAAGTTAATTAATTGATCTTAAGTCTTATCTTTGTTGGCTTGATCAAATAATGGAGGCATTTCATACACTGGTACCTCATCTATTGGTTTTGTTCTTGAATTAGACACAATATTTTCCTTCAAAATCTCATGCCTAGTGTCTTTTAATATCTCTTTGTCTATGTGCACATCAAAATTCTGTTCATGCATTTTATTCTTCCTGGCCCATTGGTATTGATCCTAATCCTTCATTGTTGCATATTCTCTTGTATTGGATCCACCTCTAGTAACTATGTTGATCTTTTCCCCATCCTCTTCTTTGTTTTCCACAACAATCCATTGTACATTCTAATTATTTTGGTTCCTCTTGTCCTGTATCTTCACCAGAAGTTTTGGACAATGTCCTGACCATTGTCTTTTGTCCAATAATACATACATGTTGCAGGTGGATGTGGAAAGTCTCTTACATAGTGTCCTCATTTCTTACAGTTGTGACAAACTATCGGCTCTCTAACTCCTCCAAATCCTCCTCCTCCATAGCCTCCTCTGTTACTCTGATTATCTTTGTGCGGTGTATTATACCAAGGTCGTGGATGGTACTATGGTTGTGCATTATTGAGCTACAGTGGCGCTGCACACTACTGCACATTGTTATACTATGGTGGTGCTCGAAATTGTTGTGTATTTTTTTATTGTGGTTGTGGTTGAAATTGTTGCTTAGTATTATACTGTGGCTTATGTGCATTATTATACTACATTTGTTTTCAAGGTTGTGCTATCATTAACTCTTTCTTCACCCTATATGCATATAATGTCCTCTCCTTCATTATCTCCAAGGTTTTGCAGAACTTGTTTTCGTGTCCAACTGACTTGCAAAATTACAAAATTTACTCTTCGGTATTGTCTAATACTTTTGCATCATGGGACAGTTATAGGGATGATGTCCATGTGTTTTTCATATCTCACACCATGGTCCTCCTGATGATAACATATTTGACATCACTATTCCTATATACTGTGAAAAATTTGGATACTCGTTCTTATGATGAACTTTTGTTCTGCATAATGTACACTAGACATCTTCTCTTTTATCCTTACCTTTATTATGATTTAGATGAAATGTAAAGTTCTTTATATCTTGTCTCAACTCTTCCATAGATGGACCTGTCTTCTTATATTGATTTTCCTCTAGTTGTAACACTGCTTGCAGGGCCTTAGCCTGACTTTGGAACTTTTGTTGTCTCAAAGGATACTTCAAATGTGCCAACAAAGAGTTAACAAACAAATGTCTATTTTTCATATCAGTAATAGGGTACTTCAACTTACCTTTTGGTATTTTGAACTTCTGGTCCACTTCCTCGACGAATTCTCTTGGTTTCTTCTTAATCTCTATCTATTATAACCCTAAATTGCACCTGACATGCATACCTTGCATCAGGCCATCTAAGTTGCTATATTTACCAAGCCATTATTGAACAACTCTTCTAAAAACCATCATTTTGAAGGTGTACGCACCCTGCACCATTACTTCCCACATACACATGCTTACTGAGCCACTACAACTCACGTACACTCATAGAATATCGTGAAATGTGGAAATTTGCATAAGATAATGGTTTATGGGCTGTTACTTAACCGTTTGACTGCCAATAGCCAATCACCCCAACTGTTACTATCCCTTTTGTCCTATAAAAGAAGGGTTTGGGGTCCCATTGCAGGGGGAAGCATGAGAGAAAAGAAACTCTGCCCATTTTATCAATCCCCCTTTGCCCCAATTCTAAAGACCTTACCATTTCCCTAAGAGATAACTAAAGAGGAGAAGAATACATGGAAGCAGTTGGTTCATGGTGAAGATTTTCCTTCGGACATCCCAAAGTTTGAGGCCAAGCCTAACGAAGATCTAGGCGATCATGTCACTACCTTACATTTATGGTTCTCGTCCAATTCTTTGAGAGATGACTCCATTCAATTGCATTTGTTTCAACACACTCTCATCGGGAGTGCGGCAAAATGGTACATCGATCTCAACTGCTCAATATACTCTTCCTTCTGTGAATTGGCAATGGCTTTCTTAAACCATTTCCAATTACCTGTGAGATACGATTCTAGCACCGAATTGTTGGCCAAGTTTGAGAAGACAAAAGCGGACCATATCTCAGATCACATCCAAGAATGGAGACGCTGGAAGAGTTTGATAAAAGTGTCAGTCCCACCAACATTCCTACTAGAGTGGTTCCTTAAGTATTTGGTACCTCAGTTATCTAAAGACATCACAACCTTGAGGGTCTTTTCAGAGGAAGAAGTGATAATGAGAGCCCAACAACTAGAATTGATTTACTCTCAGTCTAGTTTACTTTACGAAGTTTTTCCAGATGCACCACGGTCGATACTTGATAAGACCAGACAGAGATCTGGATCACATGCCGATGGTATTGTAGGTTCAGTGAAAATGAATCTCATTGATCAACTGTCGAATCAATTACAACAATTGTCACTACAACATACATCATCCAAATAGACCATTGGTTCAGCTGCTCCCCCTACTCAAACATCAAATGTACACAGTGTGGAATCGAAAAACCCGAAGGCCACCCAACATCTTGATGGAAAGAAGGAAAAATGAAAGAAGGGTAAGGGGGATAAGAAGCCTACCAATAATGCTGGCGAGGGAAACACTGAAAAGAAAAATTAGAAGTATCCTTGTAATTTTTGCAAGGAAGACCATCCAACTCACCAGTGCCCTCGACTTGCAAAGGCCCAGAAGTTATTGGCACAACAGCTGCCTGCCGTGTTAACGAATCCATTTCCTCATGGGAAAAATTTAGCTCAAGCCTCTTCAAGTGTGGAAGGAGCCTGTCAGGGACCCCCTTCATCTTTGATTAATCCTTCGTCCATGAATGTGTACATGATGAAAGGTAGTGTTGACATAACGATTGAGATACATGACTACACAATGCCAAACACCCTTGAGAAGGGTAAAGAAGCCGAAAACCCATCTCTTCCTCTATAGATTGAGAAGACATTGGGAGAAACAATGACACACATCCCCAAAGGTGCGTTCAAGAAAGCTTCTCACAACCCAAATGCAAGGGCCGCCTAGAACTACTCTGTGGTGGGGGATTTGTAACAAACCCCTTGTGCGTTGTCATATTTGGAAGTTCTCTAGAGCTGCCCTTCTTAGAGAAAGGATTTGCTAGCTGCCTTAGGATCCGATGAGACTTGTAATCCAGGAACGATCATGCTTGATACTACCGACTTAAAACCTCATCTTCCTTACCAAGTAGAGTTTCAGATGTCTTTGGCGTGTTGGAAGTCCATCGACCAACTTGTTTTTTCTCCATCACCTACCCTTCTTACTGCTTTCAATGGTCATTCATTTCAACCACATGGAATCATCCCTCTTTTCCCATGTATTTAGGAGGGAAGACCGTGTGCGTTGAAGTTGAAGTGGTCGATGCATCTCTTGACTACAATCTCTTGTTAGGAAGGAGTTGGACATACGTTATGCAAGCAATGGTCGCAACAATTTTCCAAGTCTTTATGTTTCCACAAAAGGGATGGATCGTAACCATTGATCAGTTATCCTTATCCTATCCTGACCCTTCATCTAGGGTATCCACGGTCCCGATGATTGATAACCCTTAGCTCTGCATCATCAACGTAGGGGTTGGTTTGAGCCCACCTTTGATGGGTACTTTCGATTACCCGCCTGCAACCGACAATGCCCATTACATGTTAGTTGTCCCCAACCAACCTAGGACCAAAATATTTCAAAGATTTTCATTTCACACGACTTAATTTAACGATTCGTGGACTCTTCCTTCCCCATCAACCACGATGGAAGGGAAAAGGCAACATGGCATGGCCATGCCTTTGTCCGCGACAGAAGTTGTGTACTGTATAGTTCAACAATCTTCTGTCGACCCTGATCCTACTCCCGCACAAAAGTTGGATACAGTTCTCGAGCCTACATGGGCTCAAGGTTCCCTCGCCGATACTGATTCTTTAGAATTAGTATTGCCCTCAGACGAGGCAATTATTGAGGCAATGACTAGTCTGGACAAACCCTGGGATGATATTTATTACCGATCTTACTTCCTCCTAGAGTTAAGAAGAATTGAAGCAGGTGAATTCACTTTGAATATGACTAGAGATAAGGCTTGTCCTATCAATCCTTTGGAAACGCACATTGTTTACACTAAAGGAAATATGGAAAACATTTCTCAAACCATACCTATCGATATATCCAGAATCCCTAGCATCATGGAGAATATCTTCGTTAGAGAGGACTGCTACCCCTAGGAGATTCAAATCTACATAGATTTATTTAAAGAATTCTGCAATGTGTTTTCCTAGTCTTATAAGGAAATGCCAGTCATAGATCCAAGAATCGTCAAACACGAAATCACGACATATCCTGATGCTAAGCTGGTTCGGTGGAAGCTTTTTCCAGTCAACCCTAGGAAAGCAACAACTATTAAGGCTGAAGTAGAGAAACTACTCCAAGTTGGTTTCATCTACCCCATCCAATTGACTCAATGGGTGTCAAATCTTGTTCCAATCAACAAAAAATAGGGTACGATTCGTGTATGTACAAACTTCTGTGATTTGAAAAAGGCCTATCCAAAAGACAATTTCCCCATGCCACTTATTGACTAGACAGTCAATGAATGTGCAGGTTGTGAATCCTTTTCTTTCATGGATGGTTTTTCAGGATACAATCAGATACAGATCAAGCTTGAAGACCAACACAAAACCAATTTCATCTGTCCGTGGGGTACATTCTCTTATCAGAAGATGCCTTTTGGTCTGAAAAATGTAGGAGCTATGTTTTAGCGAGCCATGTCTTTTTCTTTCCACGACCTCAAACACATAGTCGAGGCTTATCTCGATGATTTAGTGTCACGATCTCGCAAGATATATGATCATCCTTCACACCTCCAACTTGTCTTTGAGTGATGTCGCTACTACTGGATCCACTTGAATCCAAAAAAATGTAGTTTTTGCATCACATCGGGTCGTTTGCTTGGTTTCATTGTTTCAACAACAAGGATCATGGTCGATCTTCTAAAGTTTGAGGCAATAGTTCAGTTTCCTCCCTGGTGCACAATCCCCCAGCTTCATAGTCTATAGGGAAAAGAGAATTTTTAACGGTGTTTCATCATGAACTATGACAAGATCACAAAGGGTTTTATGCATTTACTGAAGAAGGACGTTCCTTTTCATTGAGACGAAGCTACTCAATTCTCTTTCGAACCGTTGAAACATGCCCTCACATCCACCCCTCTGCTTCGGCCACCCAATTATAATAAAGATTTCTTATTGTACTTGGCCATTGTGGAGTCAACCATCAGTATGGTCTTGGTTCAGTAGGATGATTTTCTCTCAGAATATTTGATTTATTACCTGAGCCGAGTTTTGGTTGCACCAGAACTCAATTATTCCCACATTGAAAAACTTGCATTGGCAGCAGTTCATGTTGTCCAACGGTTTCGTCATTACATCTTGTTTCACAAGACCATCGTCATTGTTGTTGTGAATCCATTTCAATACGTGTTGACACGATGTGTAATTGGCATAAATATCAATAAATGGATAGTTATCCTCCATTAATTCGACATGGATTTTGTTTCGGAGAATTCCAAAAATTCATTGGTCTTTACGGAACTTATTTCAGAACTTTCGGTCGAATCAGGTGATGTTATACCTGGAAAGTCGCCTATCAAAGGAGACATGTTTCTAATCGCGTATTTAGACCCTTGGTACAGAGATATAATATTCTATCTCCAGAATTTGAAGTTCCGTACCTCTACTTCTCATGATGAGCGTCGCCGTATACACCATCAGGCCAAAAACTATCTCATACTCATGGACACTCTCTATTGTCGAGGTGTAGATTGCTTCCTTCGCCAGTGTCTCATCCATGAAGAAGCGGAAATTGTGCTTAATGATTGCCACACTGGAGCATGTGGCACTCATTTGTCTAGGTTGGAAACAACCCAAAAGATTCTACGAGCCAGTTACTTTTGGCTGACATTAATCAAATATTGTGTTGAATCAATCAAGAAGTGCCACCCATGTTAGATCTTCTCTCGAAAGATGAGGGAACACCCCGCTACGATGTTTCCCATCATCACAGTTGGTCCCTTCACCAAGTGGGTGATTGATTATGCTACATGAAACCCTCCTTCTGCAAGGGGCCACCATTATATAAATGTAGCAGTAGACTACTTCATGAAGTGGGTTGATGCTATGCTAACATTTAAATATGATGGCGATACTGCAACTCTCTTTTTGTTTAACCAGATAATATCAAGGTTCGACATCCCAAGAGAGATTGTCATTGACCATGGCAGTTACTTTCAGAACAAAATGATGTCTGATTTAACATCAAATCTTGGGTTGAGGCAAGAAAATTCATCACCCTACTACCCACAAGTGAATGGTCAGGTGGAAGCTGTGAATAAATCCCTAAAGACTATTTTACAGCGAACGATCAATTTGGCCAGGTCAAATTGGAATTTGATGTTGTAATCGACATTATGGGCCTACTGAATGTCTATTAAGACTGCAAATGGTTTCTCACCTTTTCAACTCATTTACGAGTTGGAATCAGTCTTGCCTATAGAGTGTCATATCCCATCTCTAAAGTTGGCAGTACAATTACTGCCAGACACTTCACCGCTTGAAGAGCATTTATTATATCTTGAGAAGCTCGATGAGCATCATTGGGATGCAACCTTGGCTAACAAGGCTCACAAACAAAAATTCAAGTGTCAGTATGATTGGTTTGTTTGTCCTCAGATTTTCTCTGAAGGTGACCTTATCCTAGTCTATGACTAAGATAAGGACCCCCTGGGGGCAGACAAGTTCAAACCCATGTGGTTCGGACCTTTCATCGTGAAGGAGGTTCTAAAGAAAGGTGCTTATTTTCTGGTGGACTTTGAGGGAAATTCTTTGGCAGAGCCTAGAAATGGGCTTTACCTCAAGAAGTATTACTCATTGGTGGGTTGCCTCAGGTGACTTCTTGTAACATATGTATAGTTCTTGTACATTGTTCTTTTAGTTTTTGTCTTTTGGTTTTACGGACGTGTCGTTTTTGATGTCATATTTTTCACTGTGGCAAATGTCAAGTGAATCAGATGTGTTCGTTGGGTTTGTGGACGATGCTAGCTGGCACACTCAGAGGCTTGCTTCCATAACCTAGGTGATTTTCACACCTCAAGGCCAGTTGCTATCTTCAGGAGGTATCTGTTTAGGTGATGCCAAAAACAATGTTTTCGAATACAACATAGTGCATAGTTATAGAGTTTCTTTGTGACGCTTTGTCACATGGTATCTCTCACCTCCGAGTCTACTTAGACACTCAACTGGTTGTGTCCCAGTTAAATAGGGTTTACCATGTTCACGATCTTACTCTACAACGATGGTTACTTAGGATACGTCTCTTAGAATGAAGCTTTGATTACATTACGTATATCCATGTTCCTAGGAGATTGAATCAAATCACAGATACTCTAGCTAATCATATATTAGATTGGCATTTTGCACACATGTAAGAAAAAGTACACACATGCACATGTAAATACATTTGTAAAATAAATGTAATCCATAAGACGAAAAAAGATAAAAAAGATCCATGGGTGGGCACAAGCGCCTCAAAAATATGTCCAGTCAGAGTCACGAGGCTTATGCCCTCAAAAATATACAAAAAGTTCTCTCAGCATGTAAGTAGTTTAGCCTAGCTAAGGGCGGGGCCTGTTGGCCCTGTCGTAGTGAAAAACAACATTTTCCAAACACTGAAAGAACTGGACCCAGGTACGTGGCACCCCAACTACATGAGGTTCCATCGATGGTGGCAGGTCCTCAATCTCTACCATTGGGACTGTGCGAGTGAGCGCAGTAAGGTTCCACTCCACCCATCTCAAAACTCTATCAGCTTGTCCAACTGGACACCTCCCTGCTGCTACTAGTCCTACCTCTGGTTGAGTATGCTTCCTCATCCTCGTGAAATTTGCTGGACGCACTGGTCCCATATCTGGACATAATGGATACATACGTGTCAGATAATCTGGTACAAAAATTGCCAAGATTGACTTCTCTAGGGACCCTGACATGGTCGTACCTCCTGGATTAGAGCGAGGAGAGTTTCATCCGAATGCGGGAATGCATCTATTTTCCTAGGACAACCCGCGTACACATAGGGCCAACCCTTTTAAAGGATAGCGCCCCCCAAAAAAACAAAAATAAATACAAAAAGGAGGAATGGAAATGTAGGAGGGGCTACTTTGTACTTACTTGGTCCAAGCAAAAGTTCGTTTCATCCACTAAATCTCCCGAAATGAACTCTTTTGAAAAAGGGGTGTTTTTTGACTTTTGGTCAATTCTTAATTCGTACGAGTGATAATGAGCTGCCAAACTTCTATTTATAGACTTTTTTGGCCCATTTTGTCATTTTTTTCAAACCATTTTGTCATTTTTTCTAACTTAAAAATTATTTAGTATGGTTCATGAGTTTCTTATGGAATGTTACGATAAGTGTTACTTTGGGTATTGGGAAACGTTTTGGAGAGTTGGGTCATTTTAAAGGTCTTTTGGTAAAAAGTCATTTTTTCAACTTTGTGCATGTAAGTTAGGTTTCCACCTCTACTTGTTGCACCTCTTTGTATTTTCCTCTTTTCCATAGGATCAATCCCACCGAATTGTAACAAAAAACCCTCACTCTTTCTCTAGAAGTGTCGTAATTTAGTGGTAGAGCCTACCTTCACATGGATGCCCTAGGTAGATCCTCATTTCATTTTGGTGTCCATGCCATCACTAATGACTATAGGCTTAGTAGTCCTTATTATTTTTTCCTGATTACGAGTATGAGCCTCATTTGCATCATTCATTATCAGTCTTGACCTCACCCTTGGGAATCCCAAAACATAATGGGTCTTCTTTTAAGACCTTTTCAGACCCTCTAAATATGAAAAGACTGCCAAGCGATCTTGTTGCCTTTCACACTCGCTAAACTGAAATTTTAAGGCATGCCTGTCCAGTAGTAGTTTACCCCTTTTTCGGTCCGGATGGTCAAAAGTACGAACAAAGGTATACTCTAGGAACCTCGATTCTCTAGAAGAGTATTCTCAGGTATAGATTTAACCCTTTTTCTAGCCCGAGGGACTAAAACTTACGAGAAAGGAACCCCCACAGAGCCCATAGTTAAACTCTTTTCAGACTCCCTAAAATTGAACATCTAGTTGAGTGACCTTGTTTCTTCACACTGATTAAATTGGTCCAGAAGAACATCCCTGACAGAGTCCATAGTTAATCTCTTTTCAGACTCCTTAAAAATGAAAAGATTGGTGAGTGATATTGTCTTTGTCACACTCATTAAAATGATTTTGAATAGAGATATGTTCTGTAGTGTCCCCAAGGCCGAGCCCCGTTACAGATCATGTTATATGCAAAAGAATTGTAAATATGTTCTATAGGCTGGTGAGCCAAGTTTTGAATAAGCTGTAGGCTTATGA
>JZKD02S1926267.1:570765-585989 GCA_000966675.3 Picea glauca | reverse complement strand
AGTTATGTTTTAACACATTTGACATGACTGTGCTGTTTTGTATCATGTTTTCCGCTGTGTAATTGAATTACTGTTGCATGCTATGGTTTGTTAATGGTAACAGTAACTTATATATGTATTTTACTCTGTGAATTAAGTGTGTTTAATTCTGGTTAAATGCATTGTTTTTAAATCCATGTAATGAATGGGTAAGCTGAGAGGTTTGCGTGAACCTGGGTAGTGAAAGGGTACACTACATGTTCGGTGTTGGTTTACCCCTTTTTCGAACCGACTAGACTACCTTCGAAAAAGGTACCCCAGTGGAGTCTCCTTTTATGCTTTTTCAGACTCTTTAAAAATGAAAAACCGTCGAGCTTACCTTCTTTGGGCTCGTTAAAATCACATTGAAGGAAGTTATCATTGTGTCTTATTAATCACATTTGCATTCCTGCGTCTTTGGCCTAATTCCAGCTCCATGTTTCTCTCAACTGAACCATCTAAAGCATGCCTTATATGCAAGCCTTGTAACACTTTTCCTCTGCATCTTGACACCTTGAACCATGGAGGATTTTTCCCGAGTGTCCTTTTCCTGCATATGTCCCCTTTCTTTGAGAATCAATGTGTTCCTTGTGCTTGGAACTAGTATGTCTATGACACTCGATCCTCCTTTGTAACGTAGCATTCTTTATTCTTTTTCAAGCTTCCCAAAATTATTGAAAAAGACAAAAAAAATCAAATATACCCCAAAAAGAGGAAGGTTAAAGTATTTGCTTTTTGTTGACAGCACAATGAGTTGCCCCTGGACAAAGCACATCCTTCCATTTTTCCAAGGGAAGTCTTACTAAAATTGAGTTGTCCCTTCTGTAGTTTGTCTCTTGTCCTCATGCTCGACCATCTCGAAAGACCAATCAAGTCCTTGCTCAAAATCAATGAAGTTTTATTCCTGATCATCAAGATCCTCTTGTCTGTTACCAATGAGTCATCGAAGACCTTTGGGTAGTGAATTCGTACACTCATATTACACTCCTACCCGAGTTTTGAAGATTTTGAAGTTGTTTCTTGAGCTCTGAAGGCCTCATATCCATCCGTCAGGCATCATTGACTTCTTAAAAATGGATACTATACATGTATATCATTTTTATTTTGAGATGTAGATCTGTTGTGTATTTCTCATGGCTACACTTTATATATTTATATGACATGGATATGCAGTGTATTTGATTGGCAACCATGATTTTATTTCATCTCGAGCATGGGTATGCCTGCCTCAGTGAGACAAATTATTATTTTTGTAGATGGCACCTCTTGAACTCCAGTCCCTGGGCTCACTCGCATCGTATAGTGGTGAATATTTGTAATGTATTTAAGCCATCAGGTGCTCTTCTGACCTCACACATTAAGGGGCATCTGTTATAAACCTAAATTTCACCTCACATGCATACCTGGCATCAGGCCGTCTAACTTGCTATCTTTACCAAGACATTATTGAACAAATCTTCTAAAAACCATCATTTTGAAGGCTTACGTGCTCTACACCATTACTTCCCATGTACACACACTTGTTGAGCCACTACGACCCGCGTACACTCAAAGAATATCACAAAATGTGGAAATTTCCATAGGATACTAGTTTCCGGGCTGTTACTTAACTGTTTGACATCACATAGCCAATCACCCCAACCGTTACTGTCCCTTTTGGGCTATAAAATAAGGGGTTGGGGTCCCATTGCAAGGGGAAGCATGAGAGAAAAGAAACTCTGCCCATTTTATCAATCCCCCTTTTCCCCAATTGTAAGTCCCTTACCATTTCCCTAAGAGAGAACTAAAGAGGAGGAGAAGATGTGGAAGCATTTGGTGCATGGTGAAGAGGAGCCTAGGACCAGGTTCGAGGAGTAGTTACGGTCTCATGTTGTAAGTGAATTTAGTGATATTAATAGAAAGAAACACTTTTCCCGTTCTGCCAAATGACATCTTAAACTTATATGATTTGTTTACATTTCTTGTTTACAATGTCTAACCCACTAATCCATATGTGGAATGCATGCTTGTAGTTTCTTGTTTGTCTTTTGATGAATGCAGGTCGGCCTTGGGAGGATATTTGCAGTTAGGAAACAACCAAATGCAAAGGGATCGACACCGGACACAGATTTTAAGGTAGGCCTACCAGATCCCTCTCTCTTGTCTTTTATGTATGATTGTGGGGTAATGTTGGGATAGTGATAAAAAGTAGGAGACTTTAGACAGTTAGCTCTGCCTACACTTCAGGCCCTTTGTGTAGTCCGTAGATGGGTTTTCCCGCTATAGCACTATCATTTGATTCATGAATTGATCCTTTGAACTTGGTTTCTAAAATTCATTGATTAATTACCTCTTCACTTCTGCTACACTTGTAGGCGCTCCCATTGGATTAGTTTCTACAAGACCCATGTACTAGTCTAATGCGCAGTCTCTGAATGTGATTTCCAACCATGCAAACTTTGTATCCTCATATGTAATCCTCTTAGTTTCCCATATCTTCTCACATATAAAAAAATGCATCTCTGAGTCATTTGACCCATCTCCTTGGAACTCTAGTAACCTAATAGTTGGATATTTTCCTTCCATTGTGAAGTTTGTTGTACAACCACCTCCATGCAGTGTAGATACTTGACTACTACTTGTTGAACTTACACTTCTCCTTGAGTTTCCACTGGACCCGTGTCCTGTAAATATCATTCTACCACTAATCACTTGCTATTTAATCATTTTTTCTTCTTTATATGTATTAGACGCACATGGGGTTGTTGGTTCCACACTAATTCAGATATGGAATGGAGATCCTTCTTTTGCATCGGGCCCCTTTCCTACGGTTTTCTTCTCATATGTGGCATGAAATATTTCATCAATATTCCCTATTGTGTGAAGATCCTCTACCTCTTCCTTAGCACTGTCGAAGCCCTCTTGCTCGGTTCCTTCCCTCTTCTTACTATTGATATTATACTAGTGGGGTCATCCTTTGTGCATCACTCCTTCTTTCCTTACTATTTCCCTGGTTTGTTGCTCATCCATCATTATAGGGTCCATTTCTTCATTATGTTGGCCTCTTTCCAAATCCCTCTCCATATCTCATATCTTCCTTAGTGCTCCCCACAGCTCCCCCATGAACGCAGAGTGATTTAGTTTTATGATTCCATGGTAATCACACATTTATCCTATAATAATATCTTAATTGACATGTAAAGTGACCTAATGTACCTCCCTCTTAGTCCTTTCAAGAAATCCTACTCTGTATCAGTGTAAGACTTAATAGTATCGACTGCAAATTCAGTAAAAAACCCTACAATAATATTGTCTAACCAAAAATCCACCACGTGCGTGAAGTTTTTATTAACCCTTTCCAATCATGCAATGTTTTGAGTAGTCCACTCTACTGGACTTATCCGATTAGTTGTATGAGTATACTTGAACCTCAATATCCACTCCTGTAATAAATATGGAAAATAATAGAAATATACCTTATGAAAATCAATAAACACATACCTCTACAGATACTGGCGTGATGTATATCTGAAACTTCTATTATCCTTTTGCACAAACTCAATATCCTTTGTCTCCAACCATATTTAAATATCTTTCATTGTAGGGTTCCATGGCCTAAACATCCCTTTCTACCACTGTATCTTCTTCATTGACCTTCTCACCAGACCCCTTCAAGGATGTTCTTCTAAGTTCCAGATGACAACAAAACCATTTGTTGGATGTATGGGATGACCCAAGTTCTACCTTAGTTCTCCAACAAAACCCTATTCATCATCAACCCTTTTGGTAAAACATAAGGCTACACCCCACACATAGTGCACAACGTAATATCACCCGAGATGGCTTATCGGTGATTGAAGGACACATATGTCTGCAATCATGGAAGGGATTTGGGATATTCCTTTTACTTCTACTTTAACATGCATTCTACAATAACATTTATCAGATATACTACTTTTTCCATTCATTAACATTCATTCTTAATGATTATTCTAGTGCGTTATATAAATAAAATCTAATAGATGCATTCGTTTTTCCATTCATTCATAAAGCATATAAAATCAACACATGACACATAAAGACAACATTTTAACTTTGGTTCACCCCACCGGGTTACGTCCACAAATATCTTTTTCTTTATTTCTGATTCTTCATCAAAATAACGTTGTGTGCATTACATAATAGGGTTATGAATGGTGAGGTTGACCAACATCACACCAAGCTCAACATCTTGTGACCTGAACCTCAATTACATCTCAATGCTGACTCCATATGAGCTCCACAACTCTAAAAAAAAAAATACTTTGGCTCAGACTCAAAAAGTTGCTTAAAGTGCTTCTCTTATGAACTTTAATATAATTATGACACCTCTAACTATCTCATACATCTTCTATCTATACAAAAAGGTTGGTAAAAACCATTACATCATGACACAAAGCACTAATTCTAAGTGGACTCCACTTGTCCACTTTCTAATTGCATTATGTGCAGTTGGTCTTCGATCCAATGGTTCCTTGCTTTGACTCTGCGTTGATCTTCTTTCTTTCTTGGTGAATTGCTTCCTTTTCCATTTTTCATTATTCTTTTTGTAAATGTGTTGAACCTGTGCATAATAGATCTAGCTAGGAATTGACATACATAGTTGCAGAGAAAATATGAGAAAAGAGAAGCAGGAGAGAAAGAATGGAAGAATTCTCATTAACCAAATGGATGAATAATAATTTACACATGATATAATCTGTATAACTCAACCAATGTGCAATAGAGGAGAAGAACATGTGCCATAGTAGTGGTCTAGATTGATATGGACACACACCAACAGTTACAGGAGTAAAATGCCACCTAGTCTAGTCTCTCAGGCAGTTACGGGAGTGAACTGCCACCTAACTGAGTTAACTACTCTATGAGTCTTCAATTAACTGACAGAAACAGAGTGAAGTGAGGAGGAGATCGGGGAATCATGGATAATTCTCTATTATGGTGATGATCCCAAGGACAATGCACATTAGCTAGTGATGATCCCAATGTTGCGTGGTGATAATACCAATGTGGCATCTAGAATCCACTTAACTGATCAAATTGAAGAGTGAACTAAAGATAATATTCTCCCTAGAGGAATATTCTTCCTAAAATATAGGAAATTGAATAATGACTAATAAACATAGGAAAAACCTTAGGAAAAAAAATCCTAGGTGTGTGTGAAGTAACTCCAACGCCCCCCCTGAACATCACTATGGTGAAAATAAAGAATGGGTCCTGAAAATGAGGCGATGTTAGGTACCCAAATACAAAAGATACACTGAAATAAAGAAAGGAAGGAGGGAAAACCTCATGGAAAAATCCCCCCTGAAAGTACAATGTCTGTGAAAAGAAGAACTGACAGTTGCTACGAAATTGTGTCGTTCACTCCAAGACAACTGTGCAAAGAATGGAACTTCTTCTCAGTGAAGGTCTCTATGAATATGTTTGTAGTCTGTTCTACTAAAGGAAAAAACTAAAGGCCAATGATTCCCTCATGTACTAACTCCCAGATGTAGTGCACGTGGATCTAAATGTGGCTCGACTGCTTCCTTTGATTTGGATCTCTGTAGAAAATCAGAGTGCTCTGGTTGTCACATGAGATGATGAACGACCGATGAAACTGAATTCCCAACTCAGTGAGAAAATTGTGTAGCCACATAAACTGAATGGTTATTTTGTCTACCCCTGTATACTCTGCCTCGACTAAAGATAGAGAAATAACAACCTGCTTCTTTCTCGACCAAAAGATAGGCCTGAAACCAAGACTAAGTGAGTAACCAGATGTCGACTTGTGATCAATGCTATTGCCATCCCAGTTAGAAACAGTGAACCCGATGAGGTCCAATGTAGAGTCTATTGCATAATGAATCCCAAAGGTAATGCAGCCATGCACTTATCCAAGGCTATGCCTTTCATCCTTCTGATGTAGCTCATGCGGCTCCTGCATCAACCTGGAGACTACTCCAACTACATAAGAGAGGTCTGGTCTAGAGTGTGTGAGATACAACAAGCTCCCCACTAGTTGTATGTATAGTGTGTTTTCAACCACTAGAGCTTCCCTGCCATCCTCAAGTCCGTCTCTTGATAGGAAAGGAGTTGGGGAAGACTTGGAGTCTATCATGTGAAATCACTTAAGGAGATCTCGTGCATGCTTGGCTTGAGACAGTTTGATATTTGATGCATCATGACTGATCTCGAGTCCAATTTAGAAATGTATAGAACCCATTTCTGTCATCAAGAACCTGTTATGTAGAATCTTATTGACTGCAACAATCACTAAAGTCAAGAAACCAATGATTAACAAATCATCAACATACAAAACTAGGGGTATAAGTGAATAATCCATCCTGAGAATGTAAACATTCAGGTCTAATTTACAACATGCAAAGTTATGTGACAACAAGGAGGAATCCATCTTGGAATACCATGCCATCGGATCCTACTTGAGGACATAAAGAGATTTCTTCAGTCGACAGACCAAAGATGAAACCTGCATAAATCCCTGGGGCTGCTCGATATAGATCTCCTCAGAGAGATCACCATGAAGAAATGTATTCTTCACATCCATATGATGGAATTTCCATTCCTTGGAAACTACAATGTCAAGTTCCAAACTTATGAAATCCATCTTCACTATTGGAGCAAAGGTATCATCATAGTCAATGTCATGTCTTTGTGTATACTAATATGTCCATCCGTTGTGATATTGGACCTGTAGAACCATCTGCATATGACAAGTTTACTTCTAGAAGGAAGGGGAATTAGATCCCAAGCCTGGTTCTCAAGGAGGTAGTTGTACTCCTCTTCATGGAGTATTCCCAAAAGGGATTTCCAACAACCTTGCCATATGACTGTGGATCTGAAGACTGAACCAAGAAAAGATGCATGGGTGGAAATGGTTCAGTGGAAGTGAGTGCAAGAGGAGGTTCCTCAAAATCATATTGAGTCCTCCTAGTATCAGTTTGATCACAAACAATATCCCCTGCATCTTGAGGAGTAGTTTGGGCCCACTTGGGCTCTTCTCTGGCTTTACATTTTCATCTGGATGCATTGACTCTACATCTGACTATACTAACTTTGTATCTGGATCATCTAAATCCTATGAATCATAACTCTCATATAAATAAGATTCGGCATGAGCATGCTCGTCATCTCTGATAGGTGCAAGAACAAAGGTGTTTGCATGCAGCTGTTGAGATATATGCGAGACACTTTCCTCGAATTGGATGCTTCGTTCAATGATGATCCAGTCTGAGGAAAGATCAATAAGTCTGTATCCATTAACACCATATGTTTATCCAACAAATATACACTCTATTCTTTGTGTCTCAAGTGCCTTCCTCTTTTCAGAGGGAATCCGAGACCATGCACGTGAACTGAAAATATGAAAGTGGGTCACTTCTAGTTTGAGGCCGCTCCAAGCCTCGTAGGGGGTATTATCCTTGATAGATCTAAGGGAATATGTTTTTTACATGTAGTTTTCACAACTAAGTTCCTCGGAACATAATCTCTGTGACTTTGGATGTAGCATGCAAGATGCCATCTCTTTTAGAGATCTTTTTTTCAGCTCACTAAAATCTATTTTGTTGTGGAGTATAGGGAACTGTGTGCTACAACTGAATCCCTACCTCATGAAAAATATTCTGGATCTCATGGTTAACATACTCTTCTCCGTTATTAGTTCAAAGGATTTTGATTTTCTTTCTTGACTATGTCTCAACAAGGGTTTTGAAATCGTTGAGGTGTTGAAAGACCTCTAATTTTTGCATGAGAAATAAAATCCATGTATAGTCTGAGAAATCATCGACAAAAATGAGCACATACATTTCTTTTTTGATTTATGGATGCGGAAAAGTGAACATGAGGTCACTATGGATCATATCTAAAGGAGAGGAAGCTCTATGAGTCTTTCCTTTTTTGAATTTCTCTTGAGGGTGTTTTCCAAGAACACATCCCTCAAAAATTCCTTTAGAGAAGTGGATGTTGGGTAGACCATCAACCATTTCCTACTTTCTAAGTTGTTGCATATATCTAAAATTTGAATCCCTGAACCTTTCGTGCCATATCCTACTGCTTTCATTAGCATGGGTAAGCAATAATGCAGAATTTGGTTCAATAAATTCAGAAAATGTGTAAAGTCTAGATTGATGATTTACCTCATGGGTAGCAACCCTAGAATTGGTTTGCATGTCATAGATATCCACTACATTAGGTGTGAATATGACTCTCTTTACGGTGACAAATTTTTTCATCTGATACATAGAGAGAAGATTGACAGAAAGTTTGGGAATGTGCAACACATTCTCAAAGCTTATGTTTGTGAGTTCAATCCTTCCTTTGTCGTTGACCTCAACTGGAGAGTTGTCCCCCATCAGAATGGGAGGACCTTTGCATGCGTCCAATGAAGAATAGATTTATTTTGTGGCAGCCATGTGGTGTGATTCTCCTGAATCTATGATACAAGCATCGAGAGAGGAGTTGATGACAGTCAAAGCATGGCTATAATTTCCTTTCTTGGGATTATGATCTTATGGATTCTTCTTCTTGACACCCTCTGGGATGTGATCTCCAAGGTTGTTTTGCTGAAGTATTTGGGTCATTAGATCTATCTATTTTCACATACTTGTAGATTTTGGATGGAATCCTTTATGGTAGTAAATTCATTTCTCCCCTTTTCTTGCCTTTCCACATTTGGATCCAGAGGCATCGTTGAAGGCTTTTGATTACCCTTCCTTCTTTTGATTTGCATGTAATTTCCTTTTGTATTTATCTTTAGATTTATAATATCGATGATTTTTTTCATCTTGCATAGTAAGTGCATATGCCTTTGGCCCTTTGATTTTTCCCATGTTGATGAGCTTGTTCTGATCTTGTGTCAGAGACTCGATAAAGTCCTCAAGAAAAGGAATGTTCTAGGTGTATCCAGAGGTGAATCTAACTGAATCAAATGTGGAAACAAACATTGAACATTTTGGACCAAGTTTGGAGAGAATGGAGAAAGACATTTGTTTCTCTTCCTTAGATTTATCAACCTCGTAAGCCTTGAGTTGCGACAACAAATCCTTATATTTGGTAAAGAAATCTTGGAGATTGTCGAAGCTTTTTGGATCCAATGCGAGCAATTCTACCTCAAGCATGTGTCCCCTCATATAATCTTGTTTTAAAAAAATCCCTTCCATGGTGATCCATGCTTCATTGGGGGTTTTACAGGAGGATATGTGAAATAGGAGTTCAGGAGAAATGAGACTGCAAATTGTTCCAAATGCTTCATATATTCGATTTAGAAACTTGGATTTTTCTATGGCTGATGTTGGTTCTGTCTCTTTGTTCATGGTTAACCTATACAATCCTCTGCCTTGAATTTGCATGATCATATTCTCCTTCCATGCAAATAATTTGTAAGGTGTAAGAATGAATTCTTTTGAAAATTCCATTTTTCTGCTGTCTTCAATCTTCTGTACCTGCAAAAATAATTTGGTGTGGATTTTCCCTAGAAGTCCATGGGTTTTGATACCATGTAAATGTGTTGAAGCTGCACAAAATATATCTATATAGGAATTGACATACACAGTTGCAGAGAAAATATAAGAAAAAATAAGTAGGAGAGAAAGAATGGAAGAATTCTCATTAACCAAATGAATGAATAATAATTTACACATGATATACTTTGTATAACTCAACCAATGCGCACTGGAGGAGAATCCAATGCACCATAGTGGTGGTATAGATTGATGTGGACACACGCGAGCAGTTACGAGATTAAACTGCTACCTAGTCTAGTCTCTCGAGAAGTTACAAGAGTGAACTGACACCTAAATGAGTTAACTAGTCTATCAGTCTTAAGTTAACTGACTAAAACAAAGTGAAGTGAGGAGGAGATCAGGGAATCATGGGTAATGTGCTAGTCTGGTGACGATCCCAAGGAAAATGCGCATTATCTAGTGATGATTCCAATGCTTCATGGTGATAATACCAATGTGGCATCTAGACTCCACTCAACTGATCAAACTGAAGTGTGAACTGAAGAGAATATTCTCCCTAGAGGAATATTCTTCCTAAAATATAGGAGACTGAATAATGACTAATAAACATAGGAAAAACCTTAGGAGAAAAAATCCTAGGTGTGTGTGAAGTAACTCCAACACATTTCCTTATTTCTTGGCGTCTGTTATTTCCTTTGGTCAATTCTGCCTTGTTTACTACGATTAAACCCCAAAATTACCTTCTCCAACAAGGAAGATGGAGCATGATGTCTGATGATGATATTAAATAAAAAGTATTGAAATCTATTTTTCCTTCTAAACTTGTTATCACCTGAGAACATGTTTCACATACTCATGAATATGCACATTTATTATCCATGCTTGTAACTAATCAAATTCTCCTTTAGGTAAGAATGATGGAAATACCATATCAAATAACCCTTTAGCATTATACTAATTTATGGGAGATGAACTGAATATAGGCCAATTAATCAGATCTGTAGATTCACCATCTTGGTAGTCTTATTTTGTATTAGGAATATCTACCCAAGCTCAAAGAAGTTCAATTTACCTAGGTGCACTTGGATACCTTGAATAAAAAAATGTTGTCATAGATTCTTCTAAGATATATTCATGACCTAAAATCCCTTCCAACATTATAAAATCCATGACATTGTCCATGTCTGGTAATATAACATAACTAATCAAGTGTGAAACATCTGTTGGATTTCAAGTTAACTCATCAAGGGAACGTATATTAGATTCAACACCATGATAATACAGATCACTCTTAATCTTATACAAATAATGAATCCATTAATTTTCTCTCTCTAACACTTAAATCATAATTTGATCCTTGGTGATCTTTTTGTAAGCAACAATCATTAAATCCAAGTATTTAATATGTCAAGGAAATTTATTGGCAACATATTTAACGTCTTGAGGAAAATTAATGGTGTCTCATTATTCATATTTCCCTCCTATTGAATGCATTAATTCAAAACTGGAATAGGTCATGCTATCAACATCTTTTCACTTGTGTAATACATGCAAGGACCAAAGGTTGCAACCCAAGATACATATGGTTTGAATATGAAAATATATGAATGGTACCCTCTCTTCTACATCTCATACACATTAGAACTGTATCAATAGTCACCACTTGAATGTTGAGATATGACTCCTCACAAACATGACACATTTCAATATGACCCAATTTATCAATTATTTCCAGAAGGTTTTTTTGTGTGATAAATTCATCTTCATATGAAACCACTAGTACACCAGATTTTTTCTAAGTTCATCATCATTTAGCACTATTGTTTTATGATTTTGGTGATTGTTACTTCTTAAATAAATAGGATAAATTTTTGTCATTACCTTTTTTATTCCTTTCTATTGTCTTTGTCGATGTGCTCTTATTTTATCTCTATTTTGAATTCTATGTTCTTCTCTACTGTAACGTCCCTGACCATCAACCCCACTGTCGGGCAACGCTACTACGCAGAAACATTCTCATACTTATATATATAACATGCATATTAAATCAAATTAACTCCTTTAACCAAACAATACAAAGTAATCACAATATTACTGCTAACATTCAGAAATAATGGAATTAACAGTAAATATCATTGCAACGGAATACATGATAATATTACAAGCATCAGAAACATTCATTTTAGTTGATATTAAAATACACAATGATACTTATCTTAGAAACTGTAATATCTCCACCCAAGGCAAGGGAATCCTATACTGGGTTGAGGTTGTAGGAAAAATTCATAGAGAAACTAGAAGGATTCTCTCCAGGAGAATTCTTATGCCCACTACTCACAGACTCTCATTCCCCACATGCCTATTCCACCCGGGAGTATAAAACTGAACAAGCACAGTCCATCGGTGATTCACCTCCCTCTCTGGGTCTCAACAATAGGTCGGATCAAGAATTCTCAGAGCTCCGAAGCTGGTGCTGGACTCTCTCTGGGAGAAAACCACCTCCCTGTTGGACAACTGAGAGGGGGGGTGAATCAGTTGTTACCGTTCTTAAACAATTATGCTTATTTTAACTCTTTACAAAGTACTCAATGATAATCACAATGATTCAGGGAAATAAGTAATAACACATTCAACATCAGTCACACATGTGAGATACACAGAGATGGATATTTCTTGAGAAAACCCATAAGGGGTAAAAGCCTCTTCTTCTTTATATGATAAGTAATCTTTACATTCTTTACATTATCATACATATGAGCACCAACTCATAATGAGGCTGGAACCTCTGTTTTGCAAGCTGCTACTTGCTGAGAGCACCAACTCTCTGGTTTCTCTAGTACCAACTAGAAGGAAGCACCAACTCCCTGGTTTCTCTAGCACCAACTAGAGGGAAGCACCAACTCCCCGGTGTTCCAGCACCAACTGAATGGAAGAACCAACTTCCAATCATACAAGCACCAACCTGTAAAATAGAGAACAATAGTTCTCCCTTGCACCACCCTGCCACCATGGTTTCTCTGGCTGCAACCAGATGGAAGCTCCAACTCCCTTTGTTCAAGCACCCACTTGAATCATTGAGGACAACAGTCCTCCCTAGCACCTTTATACCACCCTTAAATTTATATCTTTGCTAATGAAACTTATCACAGTGATACAATATTTATCATTGGCTTACCAAGCTTATCACTGTTCTTCTATGTTGCTCTTCTCTCTCGTATCATTATCTCTCTGTCTGCATCTTCCTGGGATTTTTTACCTTCTGTTTTTCTCTACAGGAGCACCTCAGCCTTCCTTTAGTGTCTCACTATCTTTCTGAACACTTCCTTGTGCTTTCTTTGCTTCTTCCTTTCATGCTATGTGCCCCAACTCCATGACATGCACCATTCCTCTTCACGCCATTTCAGTTGTTGCACGCTCCTCCTTCTACACTCCTAAATCCCTCACAACAATGACACCCATCTCGTCTTTGTTCTGTGTACTTATAGTCTCTATGCCCCTTCTGCATGCTGTCTCAAGGTCAAGTGCTCTGCTTGATCATCATGACACCTCTTCAGCTTCTCTGGCAGTTAGATCTATCTGTCAATTGCCTCAATGAACAGTCTTCATTCCACTGATAGATTCCTTGAGACTCTTTAGCTTCTCTAGCAATCACTTAGAAGTCTCTTCGAGTCCTCTGGTAGAAACTATCAGTTTTTTCTAGCAATTATACTCTAAAGTGCAACAATAGCCCTTTGATCTTATTTAATTTCATCTGGACCATTGGATGACTTTCATTAGTCTTGCATTCATTTCAGCATTTTTCTCTTTGGCATTTTAGGATTTGTGTGATCAAGTGTCTCGACACTCCATGTCCTGATCCCCAAAATGGAGCTTGCTTGCTCTATCTCTTTCCTCTATCTCTTGCCGATGTGACCAATGGATGTGACCATAGCCTTATTCAAAAACTGTATTTCACAATTTTGCATTTCAGCACTTTGGCATTTCGGTACTCCTGTGGTGAAGTGTTTTGAAACTTCAACTCCCGATATCCAGAACTCCAAAATGGAGTTAGATCAACAGTCCGGTACTCTTGTGTTTCCCATTTCGGTGAATCGACATTTCGGTATTCCTGTTGTAAAGTTTCTTGACTCTTCATGTCACAGTGCTCGAAACTCCGAAATGGAGCTTGTCTGTGACATTTCTTGACTTCATGTTTCATGATTTTGGGACTCCTTTGATGAAGAGTATTTACTCTTGACTCCTCCTACTCATGGTATCCGAAACTCCGGTATGAAGTCATTATCATTTCTCGACTTCGGGTTTCGCAACTTCGAGACTCCTTATGATGAGAGTCTTTTTCATTTCCATCTCCCGGTATCCGAAATTTCGGTATCCAATACTTCAAGCGATGCGCCTGTTTTGGGTTTTCGCATTTCGGCACTTCAGGACTCCTAATGATGTGAGTCTCTGACATCTCCATCTCCCGGTAACTGAAATCCCAGTATCCAACACTCCAAGCGATGCGCTTGTTTTGGGTTTTCACATTTCGACACTTCGGGACTCTTGATGATGTGAGTCTCTGACATCTCCATCTCTCGGAAACTGAAATCCTGATATCCGACACTCCGAGTGATGTGCCTTCTTTACGGTTTTGGGATTTCACATTTCAGCATTTCAGGACTCCTGATGACTTGATTCCATGACATCCCTATCTCCCGGTATCCGAAACTCCGAGCGATGCGCCTATTTCACGATTTTGGGGTTTCGCATTTCACGACTTCAAGACTCCTGTGTTGGAGAGTCTCGACTCTTGACTTCTCCATCTCCCGGTAATCAAAACTCTAAAATGGAGTCTTTGTTGAGGTGATTTTTAAGGGTTTCACATTTCAGCTTTCTCGTTAAAGAGCGTGTAAGTTCTCCTAGATCCAATGCCAGTGGGACCTCGGGTTTAGATATGATGTTTATCGGGAAATATTCAATGAGATCCATCGCTGCATACTTTGATTTTGTCGAGCTTTCTCTGTAGCATCTTCCCAAATAACTTATGGTGCTCTCCTGGTACATCCTTCCTGTACTCAAGCCATCATCATTGTTGTACTTACCATAAATGACAAGCATATACTGCATGTAAAACATGCCAACAATCTCCCCCTTTGGCATTGATGGCAATAGAGGCACCCAGACCTGTTCTTTTCTCCCCCTTTGATATCAATGTCAAAGAAAACACACTCCCCCTAAGTTGTTGTAGTATTTTTAGGAGGTATCAGATATGCAATCAATATAAGACTCCCCCTAATAGGATGGACTCTCTTAGGTGTGAAGTGGGATGACACCTAGATTCTGTCGGAGATATTCAAAAGGGGTCTTATCTAGGGGTTTAGTAAAGATGTCTGCTATTTGTTCTGTGGTTGGAATGTATTGAACCTGAACAACCTGATTGGTGACTTTCTCTCTCAGAAAATGGTATTTTATGGGAATATGGTTGGTCGTGGAGTGGAATACGGGATTCTTAGACACACTGATGTCACTAGTGTTATCACAATGAATTGGGATCGGTGTAGCATATTTTACCTCCAAGTCCGCCAGTGTCTGAATCATCCATAATACCTAAGTGCAATAGGTAGCAACAACAATGTACTCTGCCTCTGTGGTTGATAAAGAAATGGAACCTTGATTTTTACTAAGCCATGCTACTAATGAGTCACCCAGGAAGAATGCTCCTCCACTGGTGCTTTTTCTCTCATC
>JZKD02S1926267.1:532723-551261 GCA_000966675.3 Picea glauca | reverse complement strand
GTAGGAAGCCATCTCATAATCCTTGTCCTTTATGTTGATGAACTTATCCTTACTGGTAGTGACTCAAAACTTTTAAACCATGTGAAAACCAGCCTTAAGAAGAAATTTGAAATGATAGACTTAGGTTTTTTTCACTATTTCCTTGGCCTCCAAGTTTTGCAAACCGATGAAGGAATTTTTCTTCCCCAGTCTAAGTATGCTTGTGACCTTCTTCATCACTTTCACATGGACGATTGTAAACCAACCCCTTCTCCCTTCCAGTCTGGAGTCAAGATTTATGCCACCTATACTTCTCTTGAAGTTGATGCCACCCTATACCATCAGTTAGTTGGTAGCCTCTTATACTTGACTAATACCCATCCTGATCTTTCCTTTGATGTTGGTCTTGTTTCCCGATATATGAAATCACCCCATGAAATCCATTGGAAAGAAACTAAAAGGATACTTCGCTATGTTTGTGGTACAGTTCAGTTCGGGATACATTACAGTTCAGGGGGGACTCCTTTATTGGTTGGTTTCATTGATTCAGATTGGGTCGACAACCCTAATGATTGGAAAAATACTGCAGGTTATGTTATCAGCCTTGGTTCAGGACCTGTCACTTGGGCCTATAAGAAACAACAAGCTATTTAACTTTCTTCAGCAGAAGCAGAGTACCGAGCAATGATAAATGCAAGTCAAGAAGCCATGTGGCTTCGACAGATCCTTTTAGAGTTTGGATTCCAGCACCAACATCCGAATAGCCTTTGGTGTGACAATCAGAGTTCCATCAAGCTTGCCAAAGACCCAGTTCAACATCAACGTAGAAAACACATCGAGCTACACATGCACTTCATCAAAAAGATAATTCATGATCAAGTTATTGAAGTGCTCTTTTGCCCTACAGAAGATCAAGTTGCAGACATTTTCACAAAGTCTCTTATAGAAGCGAAGTTTTCCAAACTTTAATCTATGTTAGGAGTTCAAGAAGTTGTCATTAAGGGGGGATAGGCTCTAATGCCTCCTTCCTTCTCCTATTGTGTCACTATTGTAAATCCTTCAATCCTATCCCAAATTGTTCTTAAGGGGGGATGTTAGGATATTTAGAGACTTAGGAGTTAGTTAAGATCTACTTGGTCTAATATGTCGTTAGGTAAAAGTGTGTTTCTTAGTGTGATTCTTTAGTATACATTAGTATGCATTTGTAGTTAGGAAATCCGATGGTCATGATATGTTCCTAACATAGAGTGATTCGATGGTTCATACTCTCCTCAATCTTAACAACCATTGATCCATGGCTTGACACCTGATTGGTTCATGATCTCTATTTAAAGAGAATGGAGGTTCATTTGCCGATGATCGATTGTGAGAAACTCTCTTGTAAAATCTCTCTGTAATTTTTTTCTTTGCATTAATAAACTGCTCCAAGTGGCTACATTGGCTAGGGCCATGGATGTTTCCCCGTAGGGGTTTTACCATGTGAAAAATTCAGTGTGTTGATATTTGATCTGGTTATGTGAGTGGTTACTGAAGGTGTTCATCCTCTGTTGGAATACCTGTGTTGTTGAACAAAGATTCATTTCAAACCCCTTGAATAACCCTTTCCAGAAATTTGAGTTAAATTTCAGGTCTCTGTTAAACACAATTGTCTTGGGAATATCATGCAATATTGCTACTTCCCTCATAAAGATGTCGGAAACATCCACTGCCTTGTGAGTACTCTTTAACAAAACCATATGGGCAACTTTTGTACGCTTTTCCACCACCACCATGATTGAATCACACTGCTTGCCTATTCTGGGCAATCCTGTGATGAAATCCATTGTCACCACTTCCCACTTCCACTCAGGAATGGGTAAACATTGTAGAAACCATATTGCGTGGATGTTCTCATATTTAACCTTCTGACATTCCATACATCTAGTGATGTATTCAACAATCTCTTTCTTGATACCTAGCCAAACATAATGGTTCTTGACTGCTGCCACAATTTTCTGATATCCAGGGTGCCCAGCATAAGGCACATTATGAATTTCATTCAAAATCATAAGTTTTAAGTCCTGGAAATTGGGTACATAAATTTTGTTCTTGTACAGAAGTATTCCATCAGCTACATGCTTATAATCTTCCACTTTCTATGGCATCTCACCTTGCTTTAGCTTTGCTACCAAATCCCTGTACTACAAATCTTCATTTGCAGCCTCCGAAATTATTCTTTTAATATCAGTTCGGTACATGATAATGGATGTAGCATGTAATTCATGTACTCTCTTGCTGAGTGCATCAACCACTTTATTTTCCTTCCCTTTGATATGCTTGATATCAAAATCGTACTCACAAAGAAACTCCAACCACCTACTCTATGTAGCGTTCAAGGTTGGTTGATCAAACAGATACTTCAGACCGTTATGGTCTATTCTTAGTTCAAACTTCCTTCCCATGAGGTAATGTCTCCATTTATTTAGAGTGTGTACTATGGATTCCAACTCCAAATCATGAGTGACATAGTTATTTTCGTGCTCTTTCAACTTTCTGGATTCATAACAGATTACGAATCCATTATGATTGAGGACTCCTCCCATCCCTTCTTTGCATGCATCTGTGAACACTACAAAGTCTTCATTGGGATCTGCAATCCTTAGGATTGAAGCACTGGTTAGCAATTGGTTCAATTGTCAGAATCTTTTCTCACATTCCTCTATCCATTGAAATTTCTTCTCCTTCCTTTGCAAGGAAGTGATAGCGTGAACTATCCTCGAGAACCCTACGATAAAACTTCTGTAATAACTAGCTAGACCCATAAAGGATCTGGCTTCTGTCACGTTCTTTGGTGCTGACCGTTCTTTGATGGTCTCAATATTCTCGGGATCTACAACAATTCCATCCTTCGAAATAATATGCCCCAAGTAATGGATCTTCTCCTAATAAAATGAGCACTTTCTCAACTTGACATACAGTTGGTTCTCTCTTAGCACCTGTAACACCATCCTAAGATGTTTCTCATGCTCTTCCTCTGACTTGGAATACACCAGAATGTCATCCAGGAATACTATGACAAACGTTTCTAGATAGTCCCTGAATACACCATTCAGTAGGCACATAAAAACAATGGGTGTGTTTGATAACCCAAACAACACCACTGTGAAATCGTAATGACCATACCTTGTTCTAAAGGCGGTCTTGTTGATGTCTTCATTCTTTATCCTTACATAGTGATATCCTCACCTGAGGTCTATCTTCGAAAATATCTTCGCATCCTTCAACTTATCGAAGAGGTCATCAATCCTCGGTAGAGGATATTTGTTCTTTACAATTACTTTATTCAACTATCTAAAATCGATTCATAATCTCAGCGTCATGTCCTTCTTCTTCAAGAACATGACCGGGGCACCCCAAGGTGACACACTTGGGCGTATATACCCATTCTTCAGAATCTCTTCAAGCTACAATTGAAACTCTTTCATCTCTGACATACTCATTCTGTAAGGAGATTTTGACACTGGAGCTTCTCTAGGCATCAGGTCTACAAAGAAGTCAATATGTCTCTTCGGGGGTAGTTTGGGTACCTCCTAATATACATCTTCAAACTCCTTTAGTACTGCATGATATCAAATCTTTGAGACTTCATCCTTATATGCCTCCTCCACATGGGATAAAAATAATTGACAACCTTTTCTGTAGCACTTCTTTAGCTGCATTGTTGAGATTTCTCTGATAGCAACAGCTTTGGGAATTCCTTGGACTGTTTTCTGATTTCCTTCCTCATCCAGGCAAGTGAATGCCTTGTTACGACAGTCCAAGATGGCATGGTGTTGGTCCAACCAGTCCATCCCAATTAGACATTCATAAGAACCTGAAGGCAAAATGTTCAATTCGGCCTTTATGCTCAGTCTATTCATGTCCACAAGACATAACTTAACCAGCTAAGTGAATTTTCTCTTGGTTCCTGTAGCCAACTCCACTAACCAAGAATTTTCATGTTTTCTTATCGACAATTGAAAAATTTCCACCACTCTAGGATCTATATAACTATGGCTATCCCCTGAAGCAATTAAAATAGTAAAGGCATGGTTGTTGATCATACCTTCCACTTCAATCATGTGTGATTGATATTCTTCTTTCTTATTGTCCAAGGATGCTTAGATCCTTGGCATTTTACTATCCATGTCCTCCACTAATTCATCATGTTGAACATTATGGACATCTCTCACTTTGCCATTTTTATGGGGACAATCCATGTACTTGTGGTTCTCCTGACAACCACAACACTGAATGGGCATTTGTCTTGGACTTTGTTCCCCTACATCAACCATTGTCGGCTCTCTAAATGATAGTTTCCCTTGAGGACTGTTTCTGAAAAAGGGTGGCTTAGTTCCCTTCTTCCTCTAATCCATCTGAAATTTATTCTTATCTTCCCAAGCCTTTCGAAAGGTAGGCTTCTCTCTTTGCTGTTCATATAAGTATTTCACTCTTCATATCATTTCTTCCATATTCTTAGGGTCATCATACTGAATATTGTCCCCAATGGAAGGTGGCATTCCACTCAGATACCTCTAAATATTGACAGTCTGATATTCGATGAATGAAACATACTTCAACAATTCAAAAAATATTCATTTGTATTCATCAATGGTCATGCTGCCCAGCTTGAGTTTAAAGAAATCTTTCATCTTTCCATTGTAGTATCTTTTAGTCAAGTATTTCTTCTCAAAATACCTCTTGAATTTTTTCCAAGTGATATCTTTCTCTCTAATGTGATGCACCTGCACAAGTTGATCCCACCACATGGAATTTTTTCCCTTCAGTTGATACATTTTAATTCTTCCTTCTGCATGAGAGGAATAATTTTGCAGTTGGAAATATTTCTTCATGACAAGCAACCATGTTTCGACATCTTCCTCCTTCTTGTGTTCTCCATCAAACGTAGGAGGCTTAATCTTTTTCATTTCACCCTTCAGTTCATCCACTCCATATATCTTGTGCTTTTTGGTAGGAAATGGGCTTGAAATACTTTGTTCCCTCCTCTTGGAGTGACCTTGGGAGTGATGATAGTGTCTATCGGCACTCCTTGATCTTCTTCCCTTAGAATTCTGGTGACTCCCTTTTCTTCTTGAGTCTCTCCCCTTGTCCAACTTATTTTCTAATCTCTCTAGACTCTTCATCAACTTTAAGTTGAATTCTCCCTATTGTTCCTTATCTTTTATGAGCTTTCTACTATCTTCTCGGTGAGTTTTGGCATCTTTCTGCAATCTTTCAATGATTTTCATCACATGCCCTTCCTTATCTATCTCTTCTCCATACCCATTGGAGTTTGAACCTTCAACTCCAAAATGAACATCCATCCCTTTAGCTTCATTCTATGAACTGGAAGCATTATGTGTCTCCTCCATTTCTTTGCACTCAGTGGTAACTCTAATCAATTCTGACACTCACTAAAATTCTGCAAACACACGTACAAACAAGAATAATTTGTTAGGCCATCATTTCTTAACAAATTCCACAACATTCATAAACAAATCTAATTATAGAAAACGTTCATATTTCATGAATTTTCTGAGGTCTTCTCGGCTCTGTAACAATTTCAGGGCTTATCCCTTTTCTCTTATCCCCAACCCTGTGACCATGGGCTGCAACCATGTGCTAGATCGAAAGGCTCTTAAGAAGAACTTCAGGTTCTGAAGTCTTCATAATGCCTCACAACAAACTCTTGGAGTTCCAAATTAATGAACTCACGAAGTAGAGTGGATCAACAGTCCATGTCTACCCAACATCCAACGTCCGACACTCACTGTGGAACGTCAAGCGTATGAGTTCCAAGACTTTGGGACTTCGAAAGATTTCACATCTGCATACCCCGAACCATTAATCTCCGAACACTCCCACGTCACCTTAGGTGACGTTATTACATCACCTTAGGTGATTTTATTATGTCACATCACTTAACGTTTTCCAATTGTGAGGGCATGCAACGGTGGTTTGGAGCAACCCACCTTTGTCCCACAATTCTCATGACACTGACATGTAACCCCTCAGTGAAACCGTGGTTTGGATTGCACGACCACCTTGGATAATTAGCTTCCGTGCAACTTGGGTCCTAGCACTGCCTTCTGGACATTGATCTGGATGTATCGTGATCAACGCCACTGTGGGTCCTCCGACCTTTAACTACGTTACGTAACCTCGAGCCCCACTAACCCTACTCATATAGGATGCCACATGGTGACATACTAGCGATTGATACGTGGCCCATTAAGATGGGTGACACTCGTCACATTCCAAATTCCATTTCAATCTTCTGAATTATGAACTTTCAAATTCTCTAAGATCTAACGATCAAGATTCTCCCCTCAGATCTATGGCGTAGATCTCTTCCAGGATTTCAGAGCTTAAGATTTTGGAAGTTTGTGCCTCATCACACCTCGCTTCTCTTGATTTCCAAAATCCAAAAGGCTTCCAGGATAACCTTCCTGCACCTTCTCTGGATCTAATGGTCGTAAAGGTTTTTCCTCTCCTTCCAAATAGATCTTATGGCTCCAACACCCCAAGTGTTGAGCGATCTCTCTGTGTGGTCAAATTCCACACCATCTATCATTTTAATCTATCGCTACTCCTCCTGATCTTTGTAACATGGTCAGGTAACCCCTTGGCATTCAAAAACATTCCAAGCCTCGAAATCAATTCCATCCAAACACCATTTCCACTGAAAACCTTGGGTCCAAAGACCACTTATTAGGCCCATCTAGGATCAACATGGAAAATATGGCTCTGATACCATATTGTAACATCCCCGGCCATCAACCCCACTACCGGGCAACGCTACTAAGCATAAACATTCTCATAGTTATATATATAACATGCATATTAAATCAAATTAACTCCTTTAACCATACAATACAGAGTAATCACATGATTACTGCTAACATTTAGAAATAATGGAATTAATAGTAAATATCATTGCAATAGAATACGTGATAATATTACAAGCATCACAGGTGTGCATTTTAGTTGATATTAAAATACATAATGATACTTATCTTAGAAACTGTAGTAACTTCACCAACCACGTGCAAACCTTCCACGAACCTCCTATCCTTAGACCATGCTACTCATCATGCTCAACAATGGGTCACCCTTGAGCTGGGACTAAGCTCCACCTAAGGCAAGAGAATCCTAGACTAGGTTGAGGTTATAGGAAAATTGCACAGAGCAACCAAAAGGATTCTCTCTAGGAGCCTGCTTATGCCCACTACTCACATAATCTCATTTCCCACATGCCTATTCCACCCGAGAGTATAAATCTTCACAAGAACAGTCCATTGGTGCTTCACCTCCCTCTCTGGGTCCCAGAAACAGGCCGGATCAAGAATTCTCAGAGCTCTGTAGCTGGTGTTGGGCTCTCTATGGGAGAAAACCACCTCCCAACACACTCTCTCACCTAGAGAGAGCTGCTCACAGGCCTGACAACCTTCCTCTTCTACCATGGGCTTGACAACCTGGTTCTTCAACCAGTTTTCAACTCATTTCCCGCAAGTTCAGGATAACAACAACAACAACAACTTTCGGTTAACTCACGGGTGACAACAGTAACAGGAAAATCGGGTCTGGACGTCCAAAAAATGACAATAAGCCACTAAGACACATCATGGTTCAGGTAACACCGGTTTTAGGATGTGTGACAAGCAATCCATGCAGAGGTTGAACACAGACTCAACGACCCAGACATAGGGTGTATCGACTTCTCAAGAAAACATCCAGGCTTCGGGTTTCAGAGCTGTGTGAGGGTATGCATGCAGAGATCAGATGGAATTCCTGGTTTCAGATAGCCGACTACAGAATGGAGGACCAACCCCCAACTCAACTGACACTTCAACTATTAACCGCATGCACCCAGGTCGACACTTGTCTTCCTGGAGCTGTATGTGTTCCCTTTTGCACACGTCGAAGCTGCATGTGTTGCCTCTCCTAGAACTTAGGATAAAACCATGTTTGTCACACAACTTTGGAATAATAATAAAATATTATTCTCAAGGACTTAATCCCCTAAGCTTAGCCCCTCTTTCTAACGTTTCATCCCCTTTTCCCTTACCCACCCTGCGGAAGCTTAGTCCCCCATCACTCTTTCTTCGTGGTCGGTCTGCACACAATGATGTTTAATCTTTATTTAATGTTCTGCATATCACATATACAAAAACAGGCTCCTGGCCTTTAACACTTAGGAACTCCAGCCTAATAAACACTTAATCCCACCAGCTTATCAATACTTGACTCTCCATCCTACAAAACATGATTTACAATTCATAAACATGATTACAACAGGGCTCGTCCTTGGGGATATTACATCTACCATCCTCATTCATTCTTTGTAATTGAAATGTTTTCATTTTAGAATCCTTTTTTTTTATTGTCCTTCCCTTTGATCCTTCTTCATTATTTACCATTGCAAAATTTTTGTTTTCACGATCCTTTTTTCATTTTTCTTCTCTTTCATCCTCAACCATTTGTTGTCGTCGCAATATTTGTAGCTCATTTCTTTGTATCCTTATCTCTTACCTTTCAATTTCAATGTATTGTTTCATATGATATAATGATGGTCTTCTAACTCATTGTAGTTGTCAACTTCTTGCATCCTCAATATTGTTATTATTCATTTCCCTATTAATAATAGACATGATTCTATTGGTTTTTCAATGATTTCAATTTATATTCCCATATAGAAAAAGCAATGCAAATACATGGATGGAATAATTCCAAAATAACTACAAAGTAATAGTAGCATTAATGCCAAAAATAATAGAAACCAAATGTTGAAAATATTTTTTTCTCTCATTTGACTCCACTATAAAAAATTGTAACTTGTGCATCACTTATAATATTTTCAAGACATCAACACTTTGAGAGAAACACGATGATTTGAAAATATTCATGGAATCCATAACATCTTAATTATTGGAGTTGCATATTAATTTCAAAGCAAATACATTGGTTGGAATATAGAAAAAAGATAGTTTTGAAATGGTTATACGTAGAAATCTTTAAAAATAAAAATAACTTGGTGTTGAAACCCAATTAATACTATTATGCTAGTGAAACTTTGGCTCAATCATCTTGGGAATAAGTGATGTCATAAGCTTGATTAATGCTAGTCTTTACCTACCAATCACACAACTTGTTATTCATATAGTGGGTAAATGATGCATATGGGTTAATTCCCTTGATGAGGAAGCCCTAATTAATGTGATTATGTTAGTGAAGCTTTGGAACAATCAATCTCAGGAATAACTGGTGTACAAAAACCTTAATTATTGATGTTCTTTACCCACCAATTGAAAAATTTGTTATCCAGATAGTTGGTAAATGCTTCATATGGTTCATTCATTATAGTAATTGATATTGTTACATATTTTTTGCTTGTTGAGAAAACATGAAATGAATCCATTAGGATTTCCCTACACCTTTACTTTTAATGGCTTAGATCTTCATCTATAAACTTATTCTTGGCTAACATGATATATAGTGAGATTGTGTAGTATTTTAATATAGTGTGGTTCCATGGTTCAGTAATATAGTGATATTGTGTAGTATTTTAATATTATAGAGCGTTTGAGATTTAGTTATATATTACATTATAGAAAAAAAGTTTAACATCTAAGGGAAATAAGTGCCCAACTAACTGGATCAATGGATAAAGAAAGTTTCATTGTTCACTTTGTGTCTCTCGACAACTTATTAATGTAATTCATCACCCTAAAACCATGATAAATCTGCCCAACCCCCATAAAATTGGGTATAGAACTATGAGATAGTGCATTAAAACTGGTCTTTCATGTAACTATGAAACAATGCCCTGATAAGAAAGTTGAATTATAATACATAAATGCACACTTTTGTGAGATGGATGGATATATCATGGTTTTTTCATTTTAATACATGTTTATCCATTTGAATCTAAGAAACAATCTCTCACCATTTGATGAAATGTTCAATTAGAAAAACATGTACATCACTTTTGAATTAATTACAAATACATATAGAAAAACAAAAAAAAATTCACAATACAAAAATCTTTTCATATCAAAATTTACTTTTAGATTCTTATATTGTTTTACAAATTGTAACGCACCTATAAGTTTCTATAAGTCTTCCTCATATCTCTAAGTTAGAAGATTTTACAAATTACAACTCACTTCTAAGTTTCTATAAGTCTTTCTCATATTTGTCAGTTAGCACAACTAATATAGCTAGATTATTCAAGTTTCATAATATTTTCAATTAAAATTAAGGGACACTTTTATAGAACTAAGTATGGAAGGAATTACACATTTTCCCATACTAATTGTAAAAAGGGTTTCTCAAGGAAAAAAGTGTTTGTTACTGCATTGTTGCATTTGATGGAATTTGTTTGTTGTAGAGTGTTTGGATACATCTACATAAAACTTTAAAAAATTGATGTTCTACAATTTTTTTTAACCCAGTAAAATAATTTAAATCCAAAACTGAGAAAGAACCACTCCCTTCATGGCGTTTATTAATTTGGTGCATTTCTGTTTCCAACTGAGAAAAAACCACTCCCTAGACGAAATAAATTCTCACATTGGGCTACCATTTCACCATCAATTAGTAATACTGTCATGGGGTCCGAAAGTACATTTCAAAGATGAGCTCCTCCAACATTGCTCTGTTCATTCTACTTTGAATTATGAAAATGGAGTCTGAAGGGATCCACTTATTTCGACTTTTCTCTAAATCTTGAGCTTCAATTTTGTGCCCTCATATACTCTCTCGGTTTTCATTTCTTTATCTCTCTATGATGGTCTGGAAACTGTGACCTTCAACACTGCAGAAACTTGTGTACATCAAACCGTACAATCATGGATTGTTCAATTCATTGTAAAACAACATAGTCTTCCACAACCAAATGGATTTCATTGTAAATAAACTGTGAAATCCAAAATTACGTCGAATTTAAACCAGTCTTCAAACTCTCTGGTTCCCTCATATTTAGAAACTCAAGATGTTTTAAGAACAAGAGTATTACAGAGTTGAAAATGGGCTTAACCATAATCAAGGCTTCTGCTACCACACAGGCCGAAAGAACCCAAGCCTTAGCACAGCTCCCTTCCGATACTCGTACTCCTGCTACTATCCTTGTGGTATTATTAGGTTTAGGCAAGGATGATGAATGGCGAAGTAGATATCTGTGGTTAATTATTTACTTCCGAGATGGGGAATGATAAACATGCACACTACTATTTTAATATTGTAATAGTTTGTAAAGGTAAAAAATGGGGCCTATAGATTTATATCAACCACTTTACTTATTTACTTATTAAGGAATGACTAAATTTCCTTATTTTATGACGAGGTAGTTAATGATTGAGATCACATCTTTTCTTTAAAATGCAAACAACATCATTATTGTACTTTTCTCTAGGGTTTCTATGATCCATAGTTGTCCTTTGATTGTGCTTTTAATAAAGCTTTTATAAAATTAATAAAACAAATGTGGTACATTAAAATGTGAAAAAATGATGGTAGATTTACTATCATAATGCATGGTGGTGCAATCTGATCTCGTTTAGTGCAATGCTTTCTACTTGGTAGAGGACAAATTAATGCATTGATTTTATTAAGTGTGATGCTTTCTTGTGAGCCACTACATGGATTTACCAAATAACTAGTAAATAATGTGAGTATGAAACCATGTTTAAAACAAGTTACATCCTTTAAAACAAACGAATGATATGTGTGTGTGTGTGTGTGTGTAACATAATCTCTTCTATGTTTTTGGAATAATATAAATAAGCAAAATTACAATTAGGGAAAGATTAGGGTTAGAATATTAGAATTGATAAGCAAGTTTCAAAGAAGACAATGTATATCATTGTACATCTGAATTCAAATTCCTCACATAAATATCTCCAACATTAGGCTGGCATGGGGTGGCCCTTTACATCTCTAAAAGGAATTAAGAAAAGAATGAAAGTGATGAATGCATAGTGAGTAGGAAGTAAATTTATGTACCACATTATTTGAAAACCATAAAATTTGATCAGAGAAGGAAGGGACTCAAACATCTTTTCAACATAAACATCCCTAATAAAAATCAACAAGATTAGTTTGCTAAGCATGAATCGAAGAGAGAAGACTCCCTGGGAAAAAGGGGAAGACCACCAATCAAATGTTGGGGAGGAAAAAAACATCACATGTACAATGATTTCCCTCACAGAGAAGACAAAATGAAAACCATGAACAACATCTAAGAGGCTACAATAGTGGAAGATATGGGTAGAAGTATTCCAAGAATATATGCAGCACTAGAAGATCGTGAAGCATAACATCAATCCCATATGATTGAGGTGGAAGGTAAGATCATTAATCATATTGTTTCCATTTTAATTAATTTGGGAGCAATCCATTGCTACATTGATCCTAAAATAATGGAATAATTTCATTTGGAGAAAAGTAATCTTGAAAAGTCAAGTTTGGTTCAACTAGCCACTGGAACCAAAAGAAGGATCAATGGGACTATCATAGGTTGCCAAATAAATATGAATGGAGTAAATACATTTGTTGACCTAAATATCATACCATTGGGATCTCATGATATTCTAATAGGAATGGATTGATTGGACCAACATTGTGTTGTCCTAGATCATAACAATACATTTATATGTCTTGATGAAAAAGGAAAATAGAGCACTATGCAAGGAATTCGAAGATCCATTTCTGTAAGGTGGATTCCAACCTTACAACTAAAGAGGTGTTTCGGGAAAGGATGTCAATTGTGTGCAACTCATGTGGAGGATCCAGACAATCCCAAAGTGCGAATCCTTGAAGATTTTTCAATATTGCATGAGTTTGAAGATGTATTCCAAGAAATACCAGTATTGCCACCAAAGAGGAAAATACATTTTTTTATTGATTTAGTACTAGGAGCTGCCCCAATATCAAAAAATACTTACAAAATGTGTACACCATAATTAAAAGAATTACAAATGCAACTAGAATAATTGTTGAAGAAAGGGTACATATGCCCAAGTGTTTCACGTTGGAGAGTACAAGTACTCTTTTTCAAAAGGAAGGATGCAACGTTGAGGCCGTGCATTAACTTTAAACATACAAATAAAGCCATTATGAAGAAAAAATACCCTCTACCCAGAATTGATGACCACTTTGATCAGCTAAGAGGAGTAAATATATTTTCAAAAATAGACTTGAGAACAAGATACCACCAGGTAAGAAACAAGGAAGAAGACATTAGTAAGACAAACTTTAGAACTAGTTATGTACATTATGAATTTTTACTGGTGCCATTTGGACTAACCAATGCACCAACTATCTTTATGTGCTTAATGAATGACATATTCATAAATTATTTGTATAATTTTTTCATTATATTCTTGGATGACATACTTATCTATTTTACGTTAGAGGAAGAGAATGAACATCACTCGAGGTTGGTGTTGGAAGTGTTGAGGGAACATCAACCTTATGCAAAGCTTAGTAAGTGTTCCTTTTACCATGAAGAGATCCATTTTTGGGAAAACATTATTTTAGAACAAGACATAGCATTAGATCTAGAGAAGATTGAAGCGATTAGAGGATGGACAATACCAAGGAATGTTTCCAAAGTCAGATCGTTTATGGGATTATCCGGATACTACAAGAGTTTTATAGAAGGATTATTTAAAAAAATTCATCCCATCACTTCTTTAAAAAATAAGGGAATTAAATTTTAATGGACAACAAAGTTTGAAGATAATTTGTATTTGTTGAAGGAGCTACTTACTAGTACACCTATTTTAAATATTGTTGACCAAAATGAGAATTGTGTGGTATGTACAAATGCATGCAAGGAAGGAATTGGTGGAGTCCTCACTCAAAATGGACATGTCATTAGTTATGAGTCCATAATGCTTAAATAATATGAGAGAAATTATGCCACACATGATCTAGATCTTGCTCCCATAGTTTGTGTATTAAATATGTGGAGGCATAACCTCATGGAAAAGAGATTTGTATTAAGAAAAAGCCATAGTGTTTTGAAATATCGTTTTGAACAACCAACTTTGAATGTCAGAAAGACAAGATGGCTAGAATTTTTAAGTGAGTACGAATTTGAAATCAAGCATATTAAAGGAAAATGAAATAAAGTTGTTGATGCACTCAACAGAAGAGTACATATCATATATGCTACAACCATTAGTATGCATCCATCAGATTTGAAGAGAAGAATTTTAAATGTTGTTATTACAAACCAATATTTCCTACAAGTAAAATAATATTTACAATAGAAAAATGTACAACAAAACATTAAAGAGTATGAGATGAAGAAAAATGGATTGTGTATGAATAAAAACAAAGTTATGTTCCTAATTCCAGGGAACTTAGGAATTTGGTGTTAAACGAAATGCATAGTGTTCCATATGCTGAACATCCTAGTTACCAAAAAACAATTGGAGCATTAAGAAAAAAATTCTTTTGGCCAGGAATGAAGAAGGATGTTGTTGATTACATTGTCAGATGTATGGAAATTCAAAGAGTGAAGGATGAGCATAAACACCTAGCAGGTTTGCTACAACCATTACCAATTCCATAGAGGAAATGTGAAGTGGTAACGATTAATTTTATCATTATGTTTCCTAGGAAAGTGAGGAAACATTATTAAATAATGGAAATGATTGATAAATTGACAAAGGTTTATCATTTATTTCCTGTAAAAATGACCCATACAACAACTAATATTGCATAAATTTACATGGAGGAAATTGTTAGGTTGAATGGAATACATAAGGCAATTGTTTCAGACATAGAAACTAAGTTTACTTCAAATTTCTAGAGGGTATTATTTAAAGGATTCGATATAAATTTGAACTTTATCACAACATACCATCCATATTCAGATGGGAAGATGGAGCGAGTCAACCAAGTGATTGTAGACATGTTGAGAATGTATGTGATGGATAAACCATTTAAGTGGGAAGATTACTTGAATTTGGCTGAGTTTTCCTATAATAATGAGTATCAATCTTAATTGAGGATGGTTCCATTTGAAGATTTGTATGGTAGGAAATGAAATACTCCAATGAGTTGGGACAACCCACAAGATAGAGTAGTACTTGCACCAGATTTGCTCAAGGATATGGAAAACCATATTGTTAAAATTAAGAAGAATTTGAAGGAAATACAAGATAGACAAAATAGTTATGTAGACAAGAACAAGACAACTAGAGAATTTATCGTGGTAGAGCATGTGATTTTGAAATTGAAGCCCAAGTATAGCTCAGTAAATTTGGGCAGTTGTATAAAGCGACTAGCCAGCTTCTATGCTCCATTTTCGATATTGGAAAGAATAGAGCCAATTGCATAAACGCTTGCATTTCCCGCTTCCATGAATGTGCATAATGTATTTCATCTCTCTTTTCTAAAAAAAAGTATGTACATTATCCTAACTATGTCATTGATTGGAATTTGATTCGGGTGGATCCATAAGGAGACTTTAAGGTTAATCTGATGTGCATATTGGAAATAAAAGTCAAAATTGTCCGGAATCAAGACATAGAACTTATACAATTTTAGTGGGATTTCTACGGTCTTGAAGATGATACCTGGGAGCATGAAGGTACCATGTAGATAGAGTACCTGCAATGTTTTGAAGAGTTTTGAAGTTTTGATTTATGTTTTCTATATGCACTGAGGAAAAATCCAAAATAAGGGGGAGGGGAACATAATACCCTAGTTTTGAGACTCCAAATTAATAATGTATTTTTTTTTATCTAATGAAAGTTCAGAGTTCCTGAACAATTAAAAGGGGCTCAAAGTTCCTTAGAAATGTAATATTTTGATCATTGTTAATAATAAAATACATCGTTGGCTGCAAGATAGGCACGGACAATAGTTATAGGGGGATATGATTCTACGAGAGAGGGAGCTGAAGGGGCTAAGTAATTATATTGTATTTTATTTACTCATCTTTGTTTTTATTTAGGGAAAAGTGGTTACATGAGATTCTTGAGGGGAAATCCATGTGGTTCTTCATTTTCCATGTAATTATATAAAGCTTTATTTTTTGTTGTTTGGGGGTTGCTCATTCATTTGTTCTTCATTCATTGTTTCTCATCATTTGGTTCATCATTGATTCTTCATTCTTCATTCATTATTTTTCTTGGTTGGGACATGGGGATGAATTGATGAGGAAAAGAGACATTTATTTTTGGATGTAATAATTACTAGTGTATTACAATTATGAATTGGTGTATGCATCCTGAGATGCATTGACATTTTCTAAACCTTGTTCACAGTTGTGAATCTTGAGAGTCCCAACATGGAGACTCTTGACTAGATGCACTAGAGCCATATAAAGAAGTGAACAACCCAAGGGATTATGTGGCGGTGAAGAGGGTTTATTGTCTTTGGGTGGTGCGGGATGGATAGAAGAGAGTTGGTGTAGCTTGGATTACTATGTGTTGAGAAACCTGTGAGAGCTTGAGTGCTGACTAGTTTGGGAGGTTGAGTGTCACTCTGGAACCCGTTCTTGTGGATTCATGGACATGGATTAGGGGTGACCTGTTGTTGAGACTTGGAACAACAATGTCTAAATTTGGGTGGAAAATCCTTGGTCTATATCCAGTTGGTGATTGATTTTGTTTAATATAAGTTCTATCTATCATGGTTTCCTTTGATTGTACATTTATTTTCATTGTGTATTAATTATTATCTCTGAGATATGTATTTATAATGTGCATTCCTACAAGTTATTGTTGTGCATGGCATGATTATGCATTCTTTGAAATTTTAGCATGAATCTTGATTATTGCATGTGTTGTTATTGTGTTTATTTCATGCTTATTTATTAATTAATTGTGATCAAAATTTGAAATCAATTATTTAAGTGTGATTTGAAGTTGCATGACCAAATTGTTCGTGGTTGGGTACATTGCATTCTATTATAGACTAGTCCTACGCATAGGTAAAACAAATCTTCCACAATGAAGATATGCAACAAAAAATTAAAGAGTATAAGATGAAAGAATATGGAATACTTATGCATAAAAATTGACTTTATGTTCCTAATTCTGGAGAACTAAGGAAGTTAGTGTTAAAATAAATACATAATGTTCCATATGTCAAACATCTTGGTTACCAAAAAACAATTTCAACAATAAGAATCCAATATTTTTTTCCAGGAACAAAGAAAGATGCTTTTGATTTCATTGTCAGGTGCATGGAATGTCAAAGAGGGAAGGATGAGCAAAGACAACCAACAATTTTTCTACATCCATTTCCAATTCCATAGTGTAAATGGGAAGTAGTTGTATTGAACCAAATGCTTAAATTATAAAAATAGAACAAAAGTACACACCATGTACATAATGTGAGTGTGGACCACAACTCCAAGATATATAATTTATATAATAACTTATGAAATAATAGGAGAACCTCCTCCAAATAACCAAATATATTCATACATCGCAATTCACATGTCTCAATAATAAATACATGATCTCTCTATATACCTATTCACACTTCCACATGAGGCCCTTTTACTATTAGGATTCCTTTATTACATATATATTTACACATTACATGTACATTTAGCCCCATATATGCCCCCCATTTGGGTAATATCATATATATTTAACCATGTATATTCCCCCTTCGGGTCATAACATAGTACCCTCGTTCAAAAAGATTTGTCTTCAAATCTTTGCAATTAAAAGTTTCACATGTGATGTCCCCGAGGTGTAGGACAATCGGTGACAGAGTGTGTTGTTAAGGCACTCCGTGATGTTAAAGTCACCGGTTCAAAACTTGCGGCGACAAAAAATCTAACCATGTTAAGGGTTGGTGTGGCTCCGGCTGGGTGCGATCCTCGGGTGATTTTGTTGACTTAGATGCCCCTGAGTCGCGGTTTCTTAGCCACAGGTTAGTCTCACATGTCACGGACGAAATAACAAAAAAAAAAAAAAAATTTCACATGTGATGAAACCAAGTAATATGATATTCTTATGTTCTTTCTTTCTTCTTCCCATTGATGATGATACATCCATTGAAAATCAATTATTTTTGGTCGTAATCCTTGGTGTCTAGTTTTTTCATAATTTCCTTTCCTTTGATTCCATATATAATTGTTGAAGCTTCTCTAATTTGTAGTAGAGGTTGATATATGATAATATCTTGTTGAATATTGGTTTTGTGATTCCATATTCCATGAATATTGATGAGTATTCCATTTTATTCCTTGATAATGTTGACAATGATCTTCTTATCTTTCTTTAAATCTTTCTTGATAATGAGGGTGTTGATATGGTTTCACATTTGACGATTTTTATTCATTATACATACCCACTGCATCTATCTTATTTCCATAGACAATGGAATCCTCTATCATCTTTTATTGGTCTTTGACTACTATATCCTTGGTGATAATACCATCATGTTTGTCATTTACATCCTCTAGATGTTGTTTGAATTCTTCAAGTATCTTATGGTGACCTTATTTATTATTGTCTTCTTTCTCCTTTTGGATTTGCAATGTTACACAATTTATCAAATATTG
>JZKD02S1926267.1:490091-532713 GCA_000966675.3 Picea glauca | reverse complement strand
GGACGAATCAACATCTATCACCCTACAAACCACCTATAGTGACAACATTTGCAATACGGAAATTGATGTGGTGTAGCAATGGGGAGAAATATAATAATAATAACAATAATAAAAGAGTATTAAATAAAGAAAATAATAAAATATAAATTAAATTAATATTTAAAAATATACCACCTTTCAGGAAAGGTATCGAGGCATCCCATGTATCTATATTTAATGGGGCCCTCTTTGTAAACATTTCATCATCATTCAATTGTTATATTTATTATAACCTTATATGAAATCAAGAAATTCTTATGACAACATCTGGTATAAAAGTTGATTCGGCACCATTAAAAATCATACGATCAATATGTACAACACCTACACTTGTTTTACTAGTCATAATATAAGCCACCAAAGACCGTACCACTTCTTCCTTACCACTCTTATTTTTCTACCCTACCACTCACTATCGTTTGTCGTACCATCATCACTACCATTTAATTAAAATGATTGTACTTATCTTCTGATTCCACCATACAATTACATCCATACACAACAACTGTACTTATCAATTAAATCCACTATATAGTTGCATCCGTATAGAAAAATGATCCATCTGAACCATCAATTAAACTATCTCAACCTTATATATCGATTAAATAATCCATAGAGTTTCATCCATACAACTATACAAACCATTTGTAGCATCAATTGGATTCATGCAGTAACACAACATCAAGGAAATTCAAGAAATTCTAACGAAGTATAGTAAACAAATTTAGTCAAAATTGAAGATAAGAATACCTCGTTGGTAACTGAGAAAATGTTGAAGATCAATTCAAGTCTGGAAAAATTAGAAACAAAAAAAAGAAAATAATAAAATGTATGAATAACTTTAGGAGAAACATATCAATTTGGAGGAGCATATTACTCAAAATCACAAGGTCCTACAGAAAGAACATACTGAGATAAAGAACTTGGTCACCTAGAATCACCTTACCTCACACATGAAGAAACACGGTTGTGTGATGAGAATCATGAAAATGATGCTAAGCTAAAGAACATCATAGCTAATCTGGTGACACAAGTCAATTCTCAAAAGATATCCATCCCACAACCAAACTCAATAAATACTCCTAACCCTCCATTGAGCCCGTGTGGTACATCAAATATGAAAGTAAATATACCCCTTCAAGGATTGATAACATCTAAGCAATTTCCTTCATATCCAAATCAACCAATATTGGCATATTTGATAAGACTGAAAATTGAATCATCAAAATTTGGAGAGAATGAAAAACAAGGTGTGGTCTTGTTCAACAAAGAAGAGGAATATTTTGAAATTTATGGGATCATTAACGATGATGAAAAAAACAAATATGCATCCATGCATACATAATAAAATGGTTATAATTGGTACATGTGGTGGAAAAAAATAGGATATAGAAAAAATTGGAATAAATTTAAAGATGAATTCTTTAAAAGATTTCAAGGGATCAAAGAAAAGTGCTTTTTTACAAAGCTCATGAGATTACAGGAAAATGGAAACATGGATGAATTTACTCTTGATTGGGAAACATCGGCCATAATAGTACCCAAGTTGTCAACAAAACATTTAATTCAATCATATATAATTGGTGTTAAACCACACACCGAAGATGAATTAAAATTACATGACTTTCCAACTATGGAAAAACACTATGTAATGTAAAAGCACAGACAAAAAAATTAAAGGATTGTTGTTGCAACGATTAGATAATGTCTACTCCATACAGAAACCCCCCTAAAATGTAGATATAAAAAATCCAAGGTACCTCTTGTTAACACATAAGCTTGTATTATAATTTGAGATAATTTCCCAAAATACAATTGCTATAGGATGGCTCTTGTACTTTTGGAAATCTTGACTTCAAGTCTGTTTTTCAGGGGTTTTGAGAATGTGTTTGTAGTACTTGATGATTTCATTGTCTAGAAGACATCATAATCTTCCCAACCATATGTATTGCAGCCCAACACTCCTCTGGGAAGGCCTCCAAACTGTAACATACCCAACCAACCACAGGTTGAGGTATGCTACCTGCAAACCCACCCTTGGACTTCTTTCTCATACCGATACCTTCTTTATTTATTAAGGATGCATAAGACAACATAGTTAACGATATGCACAACAATATCCAATGGTCATGCATATTCTAAAGATTCAATTAATGATAATTAAATATAAAATGGAAAAACCATTCATACACATATAATAACATCACAACAAAGAGAACTTATCTTTATGAAAGATGACACCAACTGGATGCAGACCAAGGACGTTCCACCCAACCGTAGGCACTAATTCTCCAAATCTCAACAACAACGTCACCCTCGAGCCAGGGCTATGAATCCACAAGGACGGTTCTAGAGTGTTACTTGGCTTCTCAAACCAGTTATCACTAAATCTCTCACAGGCTCTCCAACACCCACAACAATCCATGTACCCAACTCTCTTCTACCCATCTTTCACCACCCGAGAGAAAAAACCTACACCTTTCTCTGCCACATAGTCCCTCATGCAGTCCTTCTCCTTATTCAGGTCTCCAGCGCAACTGGTCCATAATCTCAATGATGGAACTCACAGGACCCTCTATTGTGAGCAATGCGGGACACAGGCCACTGCATCGCAGACATGTAGGCCTCAAGGCATGACTGGATCACACCAATGACCATTACATCCAACTATCCCGTGGCTAATTCTTCAGTAGTTCGATCCCCATTCCCGAGACCAAGATGTAGGTGAGGGTGGATGGAGGAGGTAGGTGAGTGCATGGGAGTGCGTGAGGGGTGCCTAAGGGAAATAATGGGGTAACGCAAAGGTGACGGAGTGGACAAGACAATGAACAACCCCACAATCGGACCAGGGGCGGGTTTAAGTATTTCATAGGGAAATCAAGAACCTCCTGGCCTCCCCAAGAATCTCACGTAACCGATCCCCTTCCTTAGGCAAAAACACAATTAACATAGGAATAAACATTTAGCCTCCCAAGCCCCATCTCTTGTGGAATCATAGCCCCCTATAACTATAGTCCTTGTTCATCTAGTAGCCAACGATGTGTTTATTATTAATGACGATCAAAACATTACATTTCTTGGGCATGCTAGCCCTTTAATAATTGTTTGGGAACTCAGGACTCTCAACATTGTAACAATACATTATTTAAAATGGGGGGTTCAAAATCTGGGGTGTTACATCCCCTCCCCCTTATTTTGGCACTGTCCTCAATGCACATACAAAATAGAGATCAAAATCTCAAATTTATTCAAAAAGCTGCAGGTAATCTACCTGGATGGCATCTTCATGCTCCCAGGTATCATATTCAGGACCATAGCAGGTGCATTGAACTTTTACCATCTCTATAACTCAATTCCGGGGCATTTTGATTTTTCTGTCCAATACCCGCATTGATTGAACCTGAAAGTCTCCCTCCATCTCTACTTGAATCAGATTCTAATCAATAACATGGTTAGGGTCATGTACATATTTATTTAGTAAAGATACATGAAATAAATTATGCACATTCATGGAAGCAGGTAATGCAAGCCTGTATGCAACTGACCCTATTTTGTCCAATATTTCAAATGGACCACGGAATCTGGTTGCCAAATTGGTACAACTACCCAATTTCAAAGAGATCTTCTTGAGATTCATTTTCAAAGGTACATGCTCCCCTAATTTAAATTCTCTAACTGTCGTGTTCTTGTTTTCATAAAATTTCTATCTATCCTGAGATGCCTTTAAATTCTACTTAATCTTGACCACCTGGTCGTCCATGTCCTTAAGAAACTCCGGCCCAAGTACCACTCTATCTGTTGGGTTGTCCCAACTCATTGGAGTATTGCATTTCCTACCATACAAGGTTCAAATGGGATGATTCTCAATGATTGATAACCATGATTATATGCAAATTCAACCAAGTGTAAGTAATCTTCCCACTTAGATGGTGTATCCATCATATACATTTTCAACATGTCTTCAATTATTCGATTGACTCTCTTTGTTTGCCCATATGTTTGGGGATGATATGTTGTGCTAAAGTTTAGATTTGTGCCAAATCCTTTAAACAATCCCCTCTAGAAATTGGAGGTAAAATTTGTATTTCTATCCAAGACGATTGTACTAGGTATCCCATGCAACCTAGCAATTTGCTTCATGAAAATTTCTGCAATATTAATCGATGTATGTGTTGTCTTCACAGGCAGAAAATGAGTAGCCTTTGTTAATTTGTCAACCACCACCATGATTGAATCATGTTGATTATTCGTTCTGGGTAATCCTGTGATGAAATCCATGGTGATCACTTCCCATTTCTTCTCGCGGATTGGCAATGGCTATAGCAAACCCGCTGGGTTCCTATGCTCATCCTTCACCTTCTTACATTCCATACATCGAGCGATGTAATCAACAACATCCTTCTTCATTCCCAGCCAAAAGAACTGGCTTCTTACTGCTGTAATTGTTTTTATGTATCCGGGATGTCCAGCATAAGGAACATCATGCATTTCCTTTAGTACCACATTCCTCAGTTCTCCGAAACTAGGAACATAGATTCTATTTTTATGCACTAGTAATCTATCTTCCTTTATCTCATACTCCTTTATTTTATGTTGTACATATCCTTGCTACAAGTTTTCCTTTACCTATAGGTAATGATGGTCTGTAACAATACCATCTAAAATTCTTCGCTTCAAGTCTGACTGATGCATATTGACAACAGTAGCATGCATGATATGCACTCTTCTACTAAGTGCATTAGAAAATTTATTCTCCTTTCCCTTGATATGCTTGATATTGAAGTCATATTCACTTAAAAACTCCATCCATATTGTTTGTCTGGAATTCAAGGTTGGTTTTTCGAAAAGATACTTCAGACCAATGTGGTCTGTTATTAATTCAAATTTCTTCCCCATGCGATAATGCCTCCACATCCTCAAGGCATAAACAATGGCAACAAGTTCCAATTCATGCGTGGCATAGTTCCTCTCATGTTCCTTAAGATTTCTGGACTCATATCCAATGACATGTCCATTTTGCGTGAGAACACCCCCAAGTCCTTCCTTACAAGCATCTGTACATACAACAAAACTTTCATTTGGGTCAACAATCTTTAACACAAGTGCACTAGTAAGTAATTCCTTCAACAGATTAAAATTCTTTTCACACTTGAGTGTCCACTCAAATTTAGTTCCCTTCTTTTGAAAAGAAGTGATGGGATGAGAAATATTAGAGAACCCTACTATGAACCTTCTATAGTATCCAACTAATCCCACAAAATATATGACATCTGACACATTTTTGGGTGTTGGCCATCCCCTAATGGCTTCGATCTTCTTTGGATCTACTGCTATGCCCTTCTCTGAAATAATGTGTCCCAAGTAATGGATCTGCTTTTGATAAAAAGAACACTTACTTGACTTGACATACAACTGATGTTCTCTCAGTACTTTCAATACCAATCTTAAGTGATGTTAATGCTCCTCTTCAGACTTAGAATAGATAAGTATGTCATACAGGAATACTATGACAAACTTGTCCAAATAATTTATGAATATGCCATTTATTAAGCACATGAATATAGTTGGTGCATTGGTCAATCCAAAAGGCACCACTACAAATTCATAATGCCCATACCTGGTCCTAAATGTTGTCTTATGAATGTCTTCTTCCTTTATTCTTCCCTGATGGTATCCCACCCTCAGTTCAATCTTTGAAAATATCTTTGCTCCTCTTAGCTGGTCAAAGAGGTCATCGGTTTGGGGTTGAGGATACTTGTTCTTTATAGTGTACTTGTTCAGCTATCGGAAGTCAATACACAGCCTCAAGGTTCCATCCTTCTTTTTGACAAAAAGTATTGGTGCTCCCCAAGGTGAAACACTTGGACATATGTACCCTTTCTTCAACAATTCTACCAACTGCATTTTTAATTCATTTAGCTCTCGTGTGCTCATTCTGTAAGCTGGTTTTGACACTGGGGAAGCTCCTAGCACTAAATCAATTGATAAATCTATCTCCCTTCTTGGTGGAAATCTGGGTATTTCTTGGAATACATCTTCAAATTATTGTAGTACTGAGAAATATTCAACGCTTGGCCCCTTTGCATCAACTGGATCTTCCACATGAGCTGTGATGCAGGAGCATCGCTCACTCAATCAAGCGAGCCAACGCGAGGAGGAAAGGGAACAGCTGGAAGGCGCCAGCATTTAAACGTTGAACCATTTTGAAACTTGACTGCGCCAAACATTAATATCTGATGTGATGAAGCGCACTTTATATATGTAACGGACCTTGAGCGGATAAGCTCTCGTCCTTAGGTAGCTGAGGCATTTACTTAGATTTAATGCAAGTAGATAGAATAGTTAAGTCTAGATTAGACAGTTTTAGCATTAGAGAGGGAAACAGAGTATAGACACCCTCTCTTGTCTTCATTGTAAGAGGATTCATTCTTTCAAAATTATTCAGCATTTAGAAAAGAGAGAGCAGAGCAGAGGGTTGTGAAGAACTTCCATGTACAGATATTGAATTAATAGGAGAAGCCCTGATTCAATTTCATGGACGTGTTTGACCTCTGTGTGTTGTTGATACTGTGCCTTTGTATGTTTGCTTCTTTTTATGCTTATTTGTTATATGATGCTTATGTAATTGCGTATCAGGTTCGAAACCTGAGAGAATGAGTTTCAATTGTTTCTCTGCTTAGGCCAGGAGATTCCTTCATCGAGTGCAGTTGAATACCTCCGCATAGAGTGCGTCGAGGAGGCTAAGCAGTTGAACTTTTGTTCTCCATTGTCCAGAGTTGGGTTTGAGGTATTCAAGCCGTGCAGGTGAGTGCAGGTCGAATTCGGGTCTCAGTAGCAAGTCTGAGAGAAGGAAAGTGGAAGTCGTTGCGGGTGTGGAGCGCACAGGACTCAGAAGACTTCAACACTTTCAGAAGTGATTGAAGATCGAGCACCAGGAGCGTGTTTGAAGGATCTCTTGAAAGAGTTCGAATTGGAAAAAGCTCAGGAGGGATAGTTTCTTTGGTACCTTGTGAAATCGACCTAGCAGGGGTCGCATAGGAGGAAGGTGGCGGAGTGGAGATCTCTTCATAGAGGAAGAGAATCGACGACTTGGATAGTCTTGCAAGCTCGCGAAGTCCCGTGGATCGTTGGGTTTGGGAGAAGGAGCAAGGCGGTTAACCCACAGGTGCACAGAGGACCCATTTCCATCGCACATCGGCGAATCGGGGTTGGCGAGTGCAAGAATCACATGCACGTCAAAATCGCGAAGTGCGATCCCCCGATTGGATCTGAGCCGTTGATCACTGGAGGGACAGGTGGCACAAATCCGAAACATTAGAGTTTTGGCATTCAGAGTTTCTAGCAGCAGGAAACTTGGAGTCGAGGACCCGCGAGCCGCGAAATCCCGACGTGACGTGGCAGCGTGGGACCTTGAAGTTAGTGGGAGACGCGTGGAAGCATATGGGCACATCGGTGTTCGGGGTTTCGAAGGGTAAGTATCTCACTGCCTTCATCCGCCGATTTCCTGATAGGAAAATCCCCGAGACCGAGAGTGTTGACTGTTGACCATTCGCAGTTCGGGTTCCTGAGGTTGGAGTTGTTAGTGAATTGTGTTCGTATGAATCGCGAACCCCCGAGCCGCGAAATCCCGATTTCCGAAGGGGTTGCTGTGGGTGACTCGTGACTCCCTAGGGAGTTGAAGAGTGTCGACTCTTCGGGCGCGTGAGAAACAGAAGGTCCTGGTGGAGCAATCGCCTGCTGAGAGAGAGCGGGAGACTGCGTCAAGCTGCATACAATTGACATTCTTTTCTAAAACATCTTTTCAGCTGTAAGGCCGAAATCTCCCTTATAGAGATGGGTCTTGGAACTCCTTTCACAGTGCTTTGTTTTCCATTTCCATCAAGACATGTAAATGTCTTGTTATGAAAATCTAGGACAACATGATGCTTGTCCAACCAATCCATCCCATTCAAAACATCATAAGACCCCAATGGTATGATATTCAGATTAGTACTAGTATTCACACCATTAAGACTTATGGAAAAACTTCTGACCATATCATGGATTCTTGTTTTGGTTCCAGTGGCTAACTGAACCAAACTCACCTTTCCATGTTTACTTTTCTCCAAATGAAATCTATCCACTATCTTAGGATCAATGTAACAATGACTTGCTCTTGAATCAATCAAAATAGTAACAGGCTGCTTTATGATCTTACCTTCCACCTCGATCATATTGGACCGATACTCTGCTTGTTAATCATTTAAATATGGATAGATTCTTCCCATATCTTTGATTGTTGTAGCCTCTTGGATGTGGTGCACAATCTTCACTCTGTCTTTTCTATGTGGGCAATCCTTGTACAGGTGATCTTCCTTGCATCCCTAGCATTGGATTGGTGGTCTTCCCCTTTTTCCCAAGGGATCTTCTTTCTTGGAATCCCCCTTAGCATACTGATCTTGATGATTTCTATTAGGCTCATTCCTATTGAAGGAGGGTTTGAATCCTTTCCTCCTCTGATCATATTTCTCATTCTTCCTCTCCTTCCAAGAATTCTGTAGAGATTCTCTTCCATGGCCTTTCTCATATAGTATTTATCCTTCCTGATGGTCTTAGTCAAGGTCTTAAAATCATCATACTTGATATTTTCCTTATAAAAGGTTGGCAATCCACTTACAAATATCTTTATTTTCTCTTTCTCATCACCAATGAACTTGACATATTTTAACAATCCCAAGAACTTCTTCTCCTACTCTACCATAGTCATGCTTCCCAACATGAGTTCAAAGAACTCCTGCATTTTCTTGTCATAGAAATGCTCAGAGAGGTACTCCTTATGGAAGTACTTCTTGAACTACTTCCAAGTGATACTACTTTCATTAACATGTTTCACTTGCTTCAGATGGTCCAACCACATTGCAACTTTCCTATGTAAATGGTAGGTGGCAATCTTGGATTCTAGGTTTGATGAATAGTTATGCAACTGAAAATATCTCCTGAGCCCAAGAAACCATGCTTCAACATCATCCTCCCTTTCTCTTTCACCATCGAAGGAAGGTGGCTTGAGCTTCCTCGGATCTCCATGCAAACTATCTACCTCTTGCTTCCTTCTTTGTTGTCTGACATGGGACACTTCTGGACTTCTTACGGGATCATCTGATGCGTCCGTTGGACTCTTTCTAGACATTACCAACTCTGGTATTCTGGACTTCGACCTCCTTATCATGAATGGAGGCTCCCTTTCCTTCTTCCATTTTCTTTAATACACATCCTGAGATGATGTTCTTAAGCCCCTTAATGCTGCAAAATATGCAAGTGACCATTTTGTTAGAATTATGTGTATGATAAACAAAAAAATTGCTAAACCGTGCTACAGGTCTCTTTTTTTTTTTTGTTCATGGAGATCATATCCCCATTCTCCAAAAATAATAGTGTCCTGTTATCCCTGGGTTGACACAATATTTCATCCTGCGCAGGCGCTTCCATCAAACCACCTACCCAGGTGAGCACGACTAGAAATTACGGCTATGACCACTCACCTAACAAAAAGGTGCTTCATGACTTCATGTGTCGGGTGTTTGAATATGAGCCAACCCTGACTCTCAAACTTCTGAACTCCTGAATTGGAGCCTAGTGCATGCTAGATCCTCTGTTATCCTTCACCAATGTGACCTTCGGCTATGACCAGGGGCCAATCTCATGGGAGCTTCATAACTTCATGTGTCAGGTATTTTCTTATGAGACAACCTTGTCTCTCTCGACTTCTGAACTCTCGAACTAGAGCCTAGCAAGCGATAGCTCCTTCCCTTAACCTTCATCAATGTGACCCCTCGCTATGACCTAGGGCCAATCACTCGAGCGCTTCGCGTTGTAGGAACATTTCTTGTCTCCCTTCTTCTGACTCTCGAACTTGCGCTCACGAAAGATCAATAGTCCACAATCACCGCGATCTGATGGTTCTTCTCTCCCCTTCGTGAATCGAGACTTCATGTCTTGCAAAATTATCGGGGACCAGATCAATGGTCCAGATCTCCTCATGCTCCCATGGTTGATATTTCCTTCATGAACTCAGGACTTCACATGTTGCAAAGTTGGAGCATTTCTCACCTCTCTTCTCCCCATATACGAACTTGCGAGTTTCTTGGGACCAGATCAACAGTCCACACTTTCATTCAATCAATGGTTGTGATCGTTTCGTGAACTTGGAATTCACGAGATTGCTTACCCTATGCACTTCCAAAGGGTTAAAGCCCATGGAATTACCTCTAGGTCGAGAGACCCAAATTCACATGTCCTCTAATCCAACGATCCCAGATCTCTCCTTATCCTACAGTGGCGATCACTCCCAAATTTGAAGGGGAAGGTCACAATCCTTCGAACCCATATAGAGGATCTATGACATTCTGTCTCCTGCATAGCTTCTGTAACGTCATTCATCCTGAGATTTTAAACTTCACAGTCAGAGTTCGATCTCGACCACGAGAATATTAACAACAGACTCAGCCCATACTAGCCCGGTGTTTCAACCAGAAGCTTCGATACCAAACTGTAACATACCCAGCCAACCACAGGGAGAGGTATGCTACCTACAAGCCCACCCTTGGACTTCTTTATCATACCGATACCTTCTTTATGTATTAAGGATGCATAAAAAAACAAAATTAATGACATGCACAACAATATCCAGCAAGCATGCATATTCTAAAGATTCAATTAACGATAATTAAATATATAGTGGAAAAAAAATCATGCATAGATAATAACATCACAACATAGAGCACTTATATTTATGAAAGATGACACCAATTGGCTATAGACCAAGGACGTTCCACCCAATCGTAGACACTACTTCTCCAAATATCAAAAACAATGTCATCCCCGAGCCATGGCTATGAATCCACAAGGACAATTCCAGAGTGTTACTTGGCTTCCCAAACCAATTATCACTAAAGTTCTCACAGGCTCTCCAACACCCACAAAAATCAAAGTACCCATCTCTCTTCTACCCAGCTTGTACCACCTGAGAGAACGGACATCCACCTTTCTCTACCAAGTAATCCCTTAGTCAGTCCTCCTTATTCGGGTGTCCAGTGCAACTGGTCCAGAGTCTCAATGTTGGAACTCTTAGGACTCGCTGTTGTGAGCAACATTGGACACAAGCCACTGCACCTCAAACATGTAGGCCTCGAGGCATGACTGGATCACACCAATGACCATTACAACCAACTATCTCGTGGCTAATTCTTCAGTAGTTCGGTCCCCCTTCTCGAGACCAAGACATAGGTGAGGATGGATGGAGGAGGTAGGTGAATGCATGGGAGTGCATGAGGGGTGCATGAGGGAAAGAATGGGGTAACACAAAGGTGATAGTGCGGACGAGCCAATGACCAACCCCATAATTGGACCAGGGGCGACTTTAAGTATTTTGCGGGAAAATCGAGAACCTCCTGGCCTCCCCAAGAAGATCACGTAATCGATCCCCTACCTTAGGAAAAAAGGTAATTAACATAGGAATACACATTTAGCCTCCCAAGCCCCCTCGCTTGTGGAATTATAACACCCTATAACTCTAGTCCTTGTCTGTCTAGTAGCCAATGATGTGTTTATTATCAATGATGATCGAAACATTAAATTTCTTGGGCATACTGGCCCTTTGATAATTGTTTGGGTACTCACGCCTCTCAGCATTGTAACAATACATTATTTAAAATGGGGGTTGTTACAAGGTCTGTGTGTATTGGAATGCATAGAAAATTATAAGTTGGGGCTGGTGATTTATATATTAAACAAGATTGATCAACCTAAGTGTAATATAATATAGTTAAATATATTACAATAAAATAAAATTAATCATAATTGTATTATAATATAATTAACTAAATCATATCGTAATATGGTTATGTTATAAGTTTTATATGATGGGGCAATAATATAATAATTAATACTAAACCATCATAGGATGTTGGATTCCCCAGATAAATGGGAAAGTAAATAATTGTTAATCATTGGGCCGGTATATTAGGCTAAGTAAACATGTATTTACGGGGGGTATTTAATTAATGAAGACATATTCTCCCTAATGGATATTAAATAAATGGAGACTAAGGAAAAAAAATAGTAGTATATTTATTAATTAATTTAATAATATTATAATTAATGGAAAGGTGTCACCACCTGAAAGGACCAACCGAGTACTTGGCTATGACGTGCTCACCACATCAACCCACGTGGAGGTCAATGTGTCAAGCAAATAATGAGTCACATTTCATGATGATTTCGACAAATTTGCGAGAATGATATATGAATCCACATGGGTTCCATGTGTCACTCCACATGTCACTCGGTGGAAATTCCACATGTCATGTTGATTTGGAATATTTGACAGAGACTCGTGGGAAATATTTGTGCCATGTGTGAATGGTATGGCACCATGTTTCATGCCACATTGTAGGTTCACGATGGCAACTGTGGATGAGGTTGCATGCACATTGGCACTGTCGTGGTCGATGATTGATAGGACCACATGTCCTAGAATTCCACATGGAATTCAAACCATACCTAGATAGGGCCACATGGAATAGTAAGTGATATGGATCCACATGGATTCCACGTGGTATTAAGGAGATATTTGGCCAATAAATACATTAAAACGTTAAAAGGTCATAACTTTTATTTCAAAGTTCGGATTTGGGCATAAATATAGTCGTTAGAGAGCTATTGATGAGTAGTAGACGATGGTTCCCTCGATAGGAGACTTAGGTATGGTTAAGGAAAATTGAAATTTTAACACCCCATACCTTTAAAAGGTACTTAGGGGGTTCAGTGTCTTACACCGTGGCAACAAATTGGAAAGTGGATTATTGCATTATGGTTTGTAAATGAGCATAAAAAAGGGGCTTGTACACATTTTTAAGGAGAGATAAGCCTCAACAGTATCAAGGATGTACCGACTCATTGTTTCAACAATGGGAAATTGAATTTTCAATGGGATCATTAAGATATTTGTCTCAACACAGTTTGAGTTTGAGTCACTAAATTGCCACATTTTTAAAGAGTATGGTGTGAAGTTGGGTGATGATTTTTGAAGGTTCTAGCAACCACTCAGACTCAAAATGAATATTGGATTATTGGAGCAGATGTCAAGCAATATATGAGGAATTAGTTCTACTATAGAAGGATGATTTCAATTGCTAATGTAGCAATAGAACAAGCCACCATTCAAACTAAATATGGTCGACTATTAAGATATGATATAACATGGAAGTAGTCAATTTTATCATGGGGTTGTTGACAACTTTGACAGCTCAAAATAGAGGCATAACACATGTTGGTAAAATTCACTTGAATCATAATAAACCTTGTTAGAGCTGCTGTCTTCCAGATTTCAAATTTTGACTATGTTGTTTTTTCAAGCTGACTATGAGTTTTTCCTGTTTCAAGATCCCACTTCCACTAAGTTTATCATGACTCATTTTGAAGTATTTTCAAATCAATAACAACAATAAATGGGCTGGTGGTGCTTGGAATAAGCTAATATTTTGTTTAGAGCATATTTATTACTAAGAAGAGAAGTACTCAACAACGCTTTGACATGGTCAAACGCTTATTATGCATGAGGATCATTTCCGTCTTCTTTATGAGTTTTGTATTTATTTTGAAGAAGGGTTATTAAATGGAAAAAATGGAATTTAAAACCCTAAGACATGATCCAAAAAGAACCATAAGAAGTATTCAAGTGTTGGCTTAAGAGGATGAACCAACATCCTTGGAAGGAGAGGATATTTTAACTACCTTGAGCCCAATTTGCAAGTTTGCACACCTATCTAGAGGATTTTTTTAGATTTATTGAGATATCACTCTACTATCCTTGAATGGGCGTATTGTGTATGGAAATTGGAATACATTGTATCCAATTGTCCTGCTATGAAGAAAATCATAGAAAATAAATGTCTTCAGCATGCCACCTTGTTGTGGGATTGGCTACAAAGGAAGCCATTTATTTCAAATGTAGATTGGTATTTTTTTATTTCATATCCAATTCTTTGGAAAGAGATTTTGTTTCTTCACATTGTCCTTTCCTATAATTACTTTCTTGGTGTGTTTACAAGCTTTTGAGATTTTAATTTCTTAAAATTATAATATTTTGGGTATAATGCATTTTTAATCATACTGTTTTGATGTCTGTCAGGTGTTTCTCAAATATGATTGATCCAGATTTTATGAGCAGAATGAAATGAATACAGATTATTAACAGGTGATTAACACAAAATAATAGATATACAGTAATACTATTTTTCTATTCAATAACAAAATAAGCTGAAACTGTAAAATGCAGCAGAAACAAGCTTGCTGGAATGGTGGCGGCTTATCTCTGAGAAGAGATGTGACGGCAGCGAGCATTCGAAAGAAGAAGGTTACAATGAGGATTTGAAGGCATTTTTTTATAATAAGAAAGAATTCCAAAAACCCTAGACTTCCAAAAACCTAACCCTAGGATATGAAGCGCCAAAAGTCATGTGGGCCCCGTTTGGGTAAGCTAGTACATCAACTTCCCGGGGTTGTAACTTTTGCATACGATCTCTGTTTTAGGCGTGTGATAGCCCATTGGAAATATATCATCGAGGATATTCATTTTGGGGGCTCAATCAAGCCTTTAGATATGATTTAGGATCTATATAACTAAAAAACTTCATTTAGGCCCTCAAAATGGCCTCAGAAGTTAAAACTGCTAAAAATAGTAAGTTGCCAAAAATGTTAGAAAACTGTTTTGAGCCAGTTGGAAAAGGTGGGTGGCCACCAATATCCATATGGATCAATCCTCCCTCCTTAGGAATAAATGGTCTCCATTGCGTTGAGGTCCCCCATTAGATGAGGAAATTTCTGCTAAATTTGGCCCTCGGTGAGCCACTTGCCTTGGTGCAAGAGTTTCCCTGCTTTGATGACTCGATAAAGCTAGATCCTTTGTTGTCAAGTGACCTTTATCTTTCTGTCGACAATCTGATCATTGGATGTCTGTTGTATTCAGTCGGGGTTGAGCTCTGTTGGTGTCAGTTGTTCTACTACTTCTGAGGTGTCCAATAATGGTGGGAAATAATTTTGACCCAGTTGGAAAAGGTGGGTGGCCACCGATATCCATATGGATCAATGATAAACCAAGATTGAGTCACAAAGAATTGTTTATAAAAACATTGAGCAAAGCAACACATGCATGGAAACTCATTATAGATATCTGAATTTTAGGTTTGTTTTAACTGGGAACTATGATTTGTTTAAATCATACTAAGAAAAATAGCACACATGCATTGAACACTCATCCCAAGCTTCCAACTTTTAGGGTATCACCATGATGTTGATTTGTTTGCATTATACATGTGATGTATTTGGAGGGAACATGGTTTGCATCCTTAATAGTGTAACACAAAAAAGTTAAATATGTACTTAACTTTTGAAGGATTATTTTGTCTGAAATACAAATGGTTGTTATCTATACTTGGATACCAATTGAAGTGATTAATTAGTTTTTGTTAGAGGTACTCACAATGAACATTTATTAAAGTTTTAATATGTTAGTTTTGGTTCTTTACTCATTTTTTCCCCCAAATTGCAAACAAATTGATGGCCAAAATCAATATGCATATATTATCAATGGAAAAATATATAGGCTCAATAATTGCATATATTGCAGCATAGATTCAATAGATCCACTCACATATCTATAGGACACACCCCATTTTAGGTTTATTTCGACTTCCAACATTTATCTCCTTATCTTGCCAGGAGAAGGAGAAAAACAAAGTTTCTTATTTTGTGCAGAACTTGGACAAAGTTCATAGCCTATTCCATCCTTCTAGGCCAAGTACAAGGAATTGCATGACCAACATAGATTTGAACCACAAATTCATGTTGGCGAGAGAGTTTGAATCCACTTGGATAACCAACGCTTCAAAAATCAGTAGCATCACAAGATCAAGATCACTTGGATAACTTCTATTTTCACTCTGTAATTTCTTTGGGCTGCATCACAGAAACTTAGAGGTAACCACAAACCACTTGTAAACTCGAATCTAGCCTTTCCAATTTCATAGAGGGCTCTCATGCAACTCAGTCACCCACTGTTACCCCAGTAGCTGGTTATATAATGAGTGGAATGGCTAGATATTCTCTCAAAATCCAAGTTTAAAATATTGGGGAAGGGATGAGTGTATATTCCACTAGGAAATGGAGTCAACTTCTGAGATATATTATGAATATCAACAAAGCTATGTAATCCTAAGGGAACAGAGGCAAAGTAAGCATATCTTTCAACAATAAACATTATTCAGATGATGGAAAGACAGAAATAAGAAAATACCATTACGAATGAGAGCATCTAATAAGGATGAATTCTCAATTGTAACTTTAGAAGAAATAACATAAAGGATGACTACAATGAACATAGCACCTAACAAGGGTGAATTATGGACCTGCAATCATTAAAACATGACACCTACATTAACTATATGAAGGGAGCATCTATCAAGGATGAATTCCAATCATTTACTCTTAGTTATGCTTAGAAGAAAGAACATAAGTGAAATGAATGTGAACTAGAGGAAAAAACATCGAAAGAGTACAACATGATGAATCTCTGCTATCAAAAAACACTCTTCTTGTATTTAAAAATCATGAATATATACAGAATTTTCCAGCTATGAAGGAAGGATTTTCTCAAGCAAGTCAAAAAACCCCCTTTTACATCAAAAGTGATAAAATATATAAGATCCTATTTCCACACTAGGATACTAGGATTCAAACTACTGCTACCTATAATCATGGATATGGTTACATTGAAGGAGAACAACTCCTAAACAAATTAACTAAAAATAGTAAATTCGATTTTGACCATCTTTAATGTAAAACAAAAAATATTACAATCATATATCTTGAAAAAAAATTGAATATGATGTTGTGATGAGTCATCACGTGCAACTGGAGACCATTTCGAGGCATTTTGTGTGTTGTTGGGTAACTATGCCACCCTTGCATAACAAACTGAAGCTTAACTCTGTGCAAATTCTAACTACAATGTTTGCATAGAAAATTTGCGTAGCGTGGTGATATTTCTTGAAACTTGTGCATTTTCTAGTAGCAGTAGCTTTCTGGAGACCTGTACTTACTTCAAAACTTGTATACCAATCACCTCTTTCTAACCTTTTTATCCTTGTGTTCTTATAGTACTTTCATAGTGTGAACTCACTACACAAGTGTTGTACATGACAATTTTTAGACAAAATTGCAAATGTGGCTTATATGGTGGTTGTAACTTGTCATCCTTCTCTGACTCAGAGGTACAAAGAGTATTGATATGAATGTGAGGGTGATTAGTTTCTAATAGTTTATTGATTCTATCACTCCTTCAAAGGTTTAGCTATAGATCATTTTACTTGAGCAATTTGCAATTAAAGGTAAATTTGAAGTCTTTATAAGATTGAATCCGAAGTGAATGAAAACCTCTTTAGTTTCCTTATGTGTTATATGTCATGCTTGCATTTAATATTCTATGTGTGGAAATTCATGGAAAAGCAACATAAGAACATAATACACAAAATGGATATGAGACTTCCCTTGATAACGGAGTTCACCCGATCTGGGATACATCTCTGGGTCATGCTCCAAATCTTGACCCTCTTTATTCTCCTCGTTGTAATAATGTCTCTCCTTTACAAGTTTTAAGGCCAAATTCCCTTTTTGGTGATGACAAAAAGAGATCGAAATGTGATCGGGAATGTATGCAAGCTTCACAAGTTCTCATGCTCATGAGGCATCCATGATACTGACATGGAAATCATTCCCACATACTCAATACATAAAAAGAGGAAGAATAAAATATGACCCCCATCATCATGGAGCCATAGAGTGACTTAGATATCCTACTCAAATCCAAGCATATATATGCATCCCATACAAAGATCTTGAAACTACGAGATTTAGAACTGCTTCATTGGCCACTCATCATGCAAGTGCCACAATTTCTCTGTCACATGTAGATGATTGATTTTATGTGGAAGAAGAGAAGAAAAGAAGAGATAGAAGGAACAAGTTCATCTTGTTGCCTTACTGTAGCCTCTCCATGCTCCTTCAGACATGTAATACGCATGCTATGCTGCAACAATTAATGATGAAACAACATAATGAAAAACATGCTTACATTGGATTCTCCAGAACGTATCTTGTTGATCTAAATCTCAGCTGCAAAAATAGACCTCACCATTGGATTCGTGTCACTGAATTACCTAAAAATGATTGTCAAATCATCTCCATCGTACATAGGCATCTTCAGGGCTCCTCTGGACCTCTGTCTCGATTTGTGTGAAACCCTGTGCAAATAATGCACTGACATCTACATTGGAAAATGTGCCCAATATGGACCTGGGTGAACTGACCTGCTCCTCCTTCCCCTCATGCATTGGTGGACTGGGTTCTTAAGAAAAATTCTAGGTTGATGTCCCAACAAGGATGTTGGTCGAGTTGGTTGGCACGCATGTGTGAAGGAATAAAGGTAGGTGGAGGTCTCGGGGTCAAGCCCATGAGCCTCACCATTTTGGGTTATGGTTATAACTATGGGCTCGTATTTGGAAGTGGTTCTAACTTGGTGGAACTACCAAATATAGCGGGACCTTCGCCAGATATGGCGGGCTCCGCTATATACTATTTTTTTTTAATATTTGGTCACATTCCCTCATTGGGCATTTCAGGGGTGCCACATGGTGCCCTATAATTAGGCCATGTGGTGCCCAAGTATTGGCCCAATGCTATCCATTCACCTGATACACAAGCATGAAGTCACCTCCTTGTTGGCCCAGTCGTATGCTACCACGTGGCACTTCTGGAGGAAGCCATGTGTCTGTACGGAGGCCATGTCATTTGTATGAATTGCCACCTCAGCTGCCATGTCAACCTACCACGTCATTGTAGAGTTTCCACGTTACACTACCATGTAAATGTACATAATTCTTGTCACCCTACCATGTCACTATATGGATTGTACAGACTTCCATGTGGCACAATCCGATTGGTCCACGGATCGGTCCGAAAATGCCAAAACTGGGTGACACGTCCCCACCTTTGGTGTTGCCATGTCACCATGCTGACATCAGCATGACATGTCTCGCTTTCCTTCTCTTACCACGTGTTTTGTAAAAATGTTGAAGTCATTCATATGAATTCTTGATCCAGGTGGATATTGGCCGCCACCCACCTTTTCCAGCTGGCTCAAAACAGTTTTCTCGCAATTTTGACAATTTACTATTTTTAGCAGGTTTTAACTTTTGGGGCCATTTTGAGGGCCTAAATGAAGGTTTTTAAATATTGAGGTTCTCAATGATATATGAAGGCATTATTGAGCCCCCAAAATGAATCTCCTCGATGATACCTTTCAAACAAGCTATCATATGCCTAAAACAAAGATCGTATGCAAAAGTTACGACCCTAGGAAGTTGATGTACTAACTTACCCAATCGGGCCCCACATGACTTTTGGCGCTTCATCTCCTAGGGTTAGTTTTTTGGATGTCTAGGGTTTTTGGAATTCCTGTTTATTGTAAAAATGCCTTCAAAGCCTCATTGTACTCATCTTCTTGCGAATGCGAGCAACCATCACATCTCTTCTCAGAGATAAGTTGCCACCATTCTAACGAGTCTTTTACTCTGTATTTTTTATAGTCTCTGTACATTTCTTTCATTAATAGAAATCGTGTATTACTGTATACCTATGTTTATGGTTGCATCTTTGATACATTTATGTTATATTTTTGAATATATGTGATATCTCTATGCATTTCTTTGTTATATCTCCACTCTCATTTCGTGCCGAAAATAATCTGGATCAGTGGTATCAGAGCAGGCTGCTCTTGATCGATTTTTTTTCAGTGCATGTCCCCTAGGAGGTCCGAGTATAGCAAGTTGGGTCTCGAGATTTTCTCTCTTGAATACAATCACTCTTGCACACCCAAGAAACCCTCAATGGCGGAAGAAAATAAAAATGATGGAGTAGACAATCCTATCAATCTGTTGCTTGAGCAAGATCTCACACGACAAAGGGATGAAATGATGGAGAATTTTTCCCACATCCTTCAATGCTTTCCAATAAAAACAGACACATATTCATCAATTGACCACTTTGGAGGAACCTCACCTTTCAAGGTACAAGTTAATTTTGATATTCCTGTATTTTAAGGACAGATAGATGCAGAAGCCCTAGAAAAATGGTTAAATTTGCTCGAAGGTTATTTCTCTGTTCACAATTTTTCTGACAAATAAAAGATCACCTTAACACTCCTTAAAGCTCTCCCTCATGTCAAATATTGGTGGGAAACTTACTAGGAGCAAAGTTCCACATAGGAGTCTGGAATATATGGGGTCGATCCCACTTGGGATTTTTTGTGGATGCGTTAAAGGAACAGTATTACCCTATTGGCAACTATGAGGACCAGTACATGAGATGGACCACACTGTGGAAAGAGAGGGGCCAAGCAGTTCCGGAGTTCACCAATACCTTCCATACCTTGCGCACCAAGCTGGGTATCAAAGACTCTGAGCGACATTTGGTTCTGAAATACCGTGGGGCTCTACACAGATACATCCAAACTAAAATGGATTTTTTGGATATCTCATCACTCGGTGCTGCTTATCGATATGTTTTCAAAATCGAGCAGAAATTTAAGCACCAGAACAAACGAGAGTTCAGTTTTGCAAATCTGCAACAACCAAAGTATGACAAAGACAACCCTAACAAACAATCTCTTGAAAACCAGTCCAAGACACAAGAAAAGAAGGGTCAGGGGAAGACAAAGAAGGACACCAGAAAATGGTGTGATTTTCACAAAATCCCCTGGCACAACACCGAAGAATGTCGCTCAAAACAGTCATTGGTGGTTGATATCAAAGACAAGGAGCTGAACCCTGATTTAGAATCTGATTATGAAAATAATGGTAAAGGACAGAATCTGATCATTGATGCAGACCCCACTGCTATTGTTGCAACTGAAAAAATTCAACCAGAAGAACCAAAAGATCCCAAAGAGGGGGAGTTCCTTTCTCATTCATAGATGTGGGTAAAGGGGACCCTGCTGCATTTTATTGTTGATAGCGGAAGCTAGAAGAACCTCATCTTAACAGATGTCGTCAAATAGTTAGGATAGTCGACAACACCACACCTGCAACCATACAACATCGGGTGGCTTCGCCAAGGATGAGATCTCCGTGTCATCCAGCAATGTCGATTTTCACACGACATCCATCCCTTCAAGGACGAGGTATTATGTGATGTTTCCCCACTGGATGTCTATGATGTTCTCTTGGCCGAGCCATATATGTGGAAGCACCATGCTATTTATGAGTCTTGACCCCGTAGTGTCATTATTACTTTGAGGGGTCATCTCTACAGAATACCAGAGGTATTTCCGACTATTGTTCCACCTAAAAAGTGTCGCAAGGTAGTATATCATACTGCAAAATTTAGCTTCTTTACAATTTGTTCAAAAGGAGAACATAAGGACATGACAACCACTATAGCCTTGCCCCAGGTGATGCAGGAGCATCCCTCACATCAAGCGAGCCAGTGCGGAAGACAAAGGACAGCTGGGCAGACCCAGCCAAATTTTTGAATTTTCCCTTGAAGTTGATGCGCCAAATATAAATGAGATCATTTAATGAAGGCACCTTGGTATAATGTAATTAGACCTTGAGGACCCTACTCTCGTTTGAAGTAGATAGAGGCATTTATGTTGAGATGAAATAGGTAGATAGAATTTAATAATAGATTAGATAGTTTTAGAAAGAAAGAGGGAAAAAGGATATAGACACCCTCATTGTGCATTGCAACATAATCTGGAGCATTGAGAAGAGGAGCAGAGAGTTGTGGAAGAACACCCATGTATAGAGCTTGAATTAATAGAAGAGTTTAATTCAAATCCATGGCGTTGTGTTTTTCTCTGTGTATGTGTGTTGATTGATATGCTCATGAGTATTTACTTCCTGTTATGCATTTTTTTTACATGCTATGTATGAATGATTTCTTGTTGAGTGTTTGAAATCTGAGAAAGGAAGTAGAAGAAATGAGTTTCAATTGTTTCTCTATCTAAGCAAGGATTCCTGCAAGGAGTGCAGTTGAAGTCGTCTGCAAGGAGTGCATTGACAGAAGGCTCAGATAGTTTAACTTTTGTCCTCATTCACCCAAAGTGAAATTGGGTTATAGGAGCTATGCAAGGAGTGCGCAGGCTAAGGAAAGTCTTAGTTGTGAATCTGAGCGAAACATTGAAGGACTTCTGTTGTAGGTGTGTGTAGAGTTGAAGGTATCCAACACTTGGAAGTGTTTGAGGATTGCCGCAAGGGGTGCGCGCAAGAGTCTTCTCGGAGACTCGGAATTGTGTGACACTGAGGAAGGATAAGGCTTCCAAGCTTGTCGAAGGGAAGCACAGGGAGTTTGTGTCGTGGAATGGTTGAACAGGCGCTGCAAAGTTACGTGCAAGAGGACCAGTTTTCATAGAGGAATATTGGGTTCACTCGTAGAAACCATCAAAAAGGAAGAGATCGACGGTTAGGATCTTGAGGAGAAGATTTGTAAAATCCCGTCAGTCGTGGGATCTGCCAAAGAAGCGAGGAGGTTACGACCGCGTTCGGAGTCCAAGATCTAAGGGTTGTGAGATGTTGAATCATTGATCAATTACCCGTCAGCCGTCTGATCTGGTAGGAGTTGCACAGGGTTTAAACCCTCGTGAGCAGAGTAAGAACGCCGAGAATCATCAGGATATCGAGACATTGGGGTTCAGGAAATCGGGAGTCACGAGAGCAAAAGACGGGAATTTTCATGGTAAATGTCCCGAAAAGGATCAGAGCCATCCATTTGTGGAGACGCGTGGCGGACATCGAGGAGTCGGGAGTCGAGATATCGACATTCCCGTGGATAGGAGATCAGGGAAGTCCATAGTGAAAACACCGATATAATCTGAGCCATCCGTTTGGGGAGACAGGTGTCAGAACTCCGAAGAGAGTCGGTATATTGGCGCTCGGGAAATCGGAGTTCCTGAGGTCATGAAAATTGGGACATCAGAAGTATCAAAAAAGCAAGAAGAAATCTGAACCGTCCATCTTGAGGGGACGCGTGGCAGAAATCGGAGACTTCGGGGGAAGTCCCGACATGAAGTCGTCTATCGGCGTTTTTCTCATCGGGATATTGGGAATCCTGGTGGCAAGGTGTCTATCCATTTTAGAATCGCGAAGTCCAAAACCCCGACAAGAAGGAGGGAAGCACCATTGTCGGAGCCAGAGAATCAGGATTCGAATCGGGATTCGAGGGATTGCGAATCCTGAGGACATATGTATTTGGGCATTGGAAAGTCCAAAACCCCGATGGGAGGTATGAATGCGGTCATATAGAAGAGGTCACGTGGACCAAGAGTCTAGCCTTGAGGGATAACGAAAATTTGGAGCACATCGGGATTTTGAAGCCAAAAACCCCGATAGGTGGTATGACCGCGGTCACGGGGACAATGGTCATATGGGCCAGGAGCCTAGCCAGGAGAGCTCATGCATAAAGAGCGTGTCAGGATTCGAGGGATCGCGAATCTTGAGGACGAGCGTGTTTCAACATTGGAAAGTCCGAAACCCCGATAAGGAATATGACTGTGATCATATAAGAGAAGGTCGCGTGGACTAAATGCAGAGCCCGGGGGCTAAGGAAACAAAGGAGCACATCGGGATATTGGAGGTCGAGACATTGGGAGTTTGAAAACCCCGAAACTCGATTCTCTATTCTTCTGTCATCGAAGAGAACAGTGAACGGCCTAAAGAATGTGAAGTGCCGAATAGACCTGTGGGTCCATTTCGAAGGAGATTCTAGGGGGAATTAGAAGAGCCATTCCAGCTCAAGGGGGAAAATTAAACGATCCTTAAGACCGAGAGGTCAGGCACGGGACCTGCTGAGGTAGGTGCCCGGGTGGACACCATCAAGTGGTATCAGAGCTTAGAAAAGCTTCTTTGCTTTTTGTAGCAGAGAAAAAGGAGGATTCACCATGCTGCCAAGGAGAAGGGATAGACAATCACCCGATCCAGAGGAGGAAAGGGAGATGCCCAGAGGAAGGGGTAGAGAAGTGCAGAATCCAGAAGTAGAAAGAGATGTACATAACTTACGCGCTAGAGTTGTGGATATGGAGATAAGACAAAGGCACAAAGTTGATGTAGGAGATATCAGTGAGTCCAAAAATGAAGATGATGTTGGACATGTAGAAGAAGAAATCCTAGCGGAAGATGCAACAAATGAACGCTTACTTAAAGATGTTGCAAGAATGGGTGCAAAGGTGAAAATGGACATTCTAGTTTCCGAGGGAAAACTGGATGTAGAAGAGCTTCTAGACTGGATTAGAGCTCTAGACACCTATTTTGACTATGAAGATATCGAAGAGGACAAGAAAGTCAGGCATGCCATCATGAGATTGAAAGGACATGCAACCTTGTGGTGGGATGAACTACAAGCGGATAGGCGTTGCCAAGGAAAGAAAAAAATTAAGAGATGGGATAGGATGATTGCAAAGATGAAGGAAAAATTCATCCCCAGGGATTACCAAATTTCTCTGTTCAGGAGGATGTAGAACCTGAGACAAAAGCTGATGACAGTGAAGGAATATACTGAGGAATTTTACAGGTTGAATATCAGGGCAGGTCATCGCGAAAGCAATGACAAAAAAGTGGTCAGGTATATGAATGGCCTGAGATATGAGATTCATGATGAAATGAGTATGGAAACCATCCGAACGGTAGAAGATGCTTATCAAATGGATTTGAAAGCGGAAGAGAAGCTAAGCCGAAAGCAAAGTCAGAGGGGCTGAGGCAGGAGTCAACCCAGGAGAAAATCAGTTGCCCAGGAAAGAACCCAGAAACCTAGGAACGACCAGAAGAAACCTCAAACTCATATTGAGAGAGGTGGAAGCTCACAGCGAGGGAGATATGCTGAACAGAGAGGACATCATAATGAGCAGAGAGGAGATAATGCTGATAAGAAAAATTTTCCTCGTACCAGAGGTAGAGGAAGAGGAAGAGGTGGAGTAATCACATGCTTCACATGTGGAAAGAATGGGCACAAGTCTGATGAGTGTCTAGAGAAAAAGAAAGAAACTAGAGAATCTCACATCGCCGAGGCACATAGGTGAGAATTTGAGGCAGAAGACGCTGAAGGCGGAAGATCGCCGATGATGCAAAAAGTTCTTTTGACACCAGAGAAAGAGGTGGAAAGTTCAGTCCAAAGGACCAGAATTTTCAGAACAGCTTGCAAGACCAAGGGTTGGGCATGCAAGGTCATTGTGGTTAGTGGAAGAACTGACAATCTCGTTTCAACTGAGATGGTAGAAAATCTGGAGCTGGAGATGACTGATCATCCAAGTCCATATAAAGTTTCGTGGCTACAAAAAGGACATCAGGTAAATGTCACCAAACAATGCTTAGTTGAAATTAAGATAGGAGGATATAATGATAAGATATTATGTGATGCCATTACTATGGATGTGTGTCATCTATTGCTGGGTAGATCGTGGCAATATGATAGAAATGTGATTCATGATGGGAGGATGAATACATATACCCTAGAGAAGGATGGGAGGACACACATGTTTCTTTCGATTAAAGATAAGGAGGTGAAGCCAGAAGTAAGAAACATAGTGCTTCTCATGAGTGGGAAGGAACTCCTTACCGAGGTTAATAAGAAGGAGGATCCACAATTCATTGTGTTCAGAAAACTGAAGATTGTTCTGACTAGAACAAGAGTGGATGATTTTCCAGAAGAAGTTCAGGGACTGCTGGAAGAGTTCGCTGATATAGTAGTGGACGAATTACCTCGTTTGTTGCCACCGATGAGAAGTGTGAGTCATCATATCGATCTCATACCCAGAGCCAATTTACCAAACAAAGCTACGTACAGATTGACGCCGCAAGAAAATGAAGAGGTCAAAAGACAAGTCCAGGAGTTGATGGACAAAGGTTTGGTTAGGTAAAGCTTGAGTCTGTGTGTTGTTCTGACAATACTCAGTCCGAAGAAAGACGGAGGCTGGAGGATGTGCCCTGATTCAAGGGTGATTAATAAGATAACCATCAGGTACAGATTTCCATTGCCAAGAATGGATGATTTAATGGATTTCTTAAGTGGAGCAAAATTCTTTTCAAAGATTGATTTGAACAGTGGATATCACCAGATTTGCATGAGAGAAGGTGATGAATGGAAAACAACATTTAAGACAAACGAAGGTTTGTATGAATGGATCGTTATGTCGTTTGGCTTAGCAAATGTGCCAAGTACCTTTATGAGGTTGATGAATGAAGTCCTGAAGGATTTCATCGGAAAATTTGTTATCATGTATCTGGATGATATACTGATTTTCAGTAAAACGAAGGCTGAACATCTGAAGCATTTGGCCATTGCGATGAAGAGATTACAGCAAGAGAAGTTGTTGATAAACATAAATAAGTCCTCGTTCATGAAGACATAACTCATTTACTTGGGATTCGTTATTTCAGCAAATGAGTTGAGGATGGATCCAGATAAGGTGGAGGTAATCAAGAACTGGCCATCACCAAGGAACATATTTGAGGTGAGATGTTTTCATGAATTGGCTAGTATATACCGAAAATTCATTTGGAATTTTAGTGGAATTAGTGCAGCAATGATGGATACAGTGAAGAAAAGACATAAATCTTTCCACTGGACAGAAGAGGCTGAGAAGAGTTTCAATTTGTTGAAACGGAAGATTATGGAACAACCAATTCTGGTGTTGCCAGATTTTCAAAAGACATTTCAGGTGAAATATGATGCAAGCGGGTTTGCAATAGGAGCAGTCTTAAGTCAAGATGACAGACCAATTTCATATTTTAGCGAGAAGATGAATGAAGCGAAGGTGAAGTATTCCACGTATGATAAGGAGTTTTATGCCATCATCCAGGCATTGAAGAAATGGAGGCACTATTTGATTCTGAAGGAATTTGTTTTATATAGTGATAACCATGCATTGCAGTTTGTGACTCAACAGGAAAAGTTGAATCAAAGGCATGTTAAATGGGTTGAATACATGTAGAATTTCACTTTTGTGATAAAACATATTTTTGGTGTTGCTAACAAAGTTGTTGATGCTTTGAGCAGGAAGTGTTTGTTGTTGCAGGAGTTCAAAGTCAAGATGTTAGGTTTTGATGATCTCAGAGACATGTACCCAGATGATCCATACTTTAAGAAAGCGTATAAAGAAGCTGAGAATCCAGTTCTCAGAGATAGCAGCAAATGGGCCGAATACATGATCCTAGAAGGGTTGTTGTTTAAGGGCAATCAACTATGTATTCCGAATTGCTCCATGAGGGAGAATCTGTTGAAGGAAAAACACAGTGGAGGATTGGCCGGACACTTCGGTCATGATAAGACATTCGTGAAGCTGAGCGAGTCATACTTTTGGCCAGGGATGCGATCAGAGGTCAATAGGTTTGTAGACAGATGCAGGATTTGCCAGCATTCAAAGGGGAGGAAGAAGAATGCGGGTTTTTATCAACCATTTCCCATACCTGAGAGGCCATGGGATGAAATTAGCATGGATTTCATATTGGCATTTCCAAGGATGAAAAGAGGATTTGATTCGATCTTTGTGGTAGTGGATAGATTTTCCAAGATGGCACATTTTATCCCATGTCAGAGAACTAGTGACGCGACGCACATCGCGAATCTGTTTTTCAAAGAAGTCGTTCGACTTCACGACTTACCAAGGAGTATTGTTTCGGACAGAGATACAAAGTTCTTAGGGAACTTTTGGAGGACATTATGGAAGAAGCTGGGGACTAACTTGTTGTTTAGTTCATCTTATCATCCTCAGACGGATGGACAGACAGAAGTGGTGAATAGAAGTCTGGGAGACTTGTTGAGGAGCCTGGTGGTGGAGCACCACAGCAGTTGGGACAATACATTGTCGCAGACAGAGTTTGCGTATAACGACTCAGTGAATCAGAGCACAGGCCAGAGTCCATTCCATATTGTATATGGCACGAAGTCGAGAGTAGTTTATGAATTGAGAGATTCGAAACAAACTGCTACTAGGAGCGCTAGTGCAGAAGAATTCGCGGAGGCGATGAAAGAACTTCATAGCCGAGTGAAGGAGCGATTGCAGAATTCAAGTCAGGAGTATAAGAGGAGAGCAGATCAACATCGAAGACGACTCCAATTTGAAGTTGGTGACTTGATTCTAGCGCACTTGAGAAGAGAAAGGTTTCCGAGAGGAACATACAATAAATTGAAGATGAAGAAAATCGGACCATGCAAGGTCTTGAAGAAAATTGGAGAGAATGCTTATGAGATTGAATTAGCCGATGGGATCGGAATTTCTCCGATATTCAATGTCTCAGATTTATATCCATATAAACTTGAGGAAGCAGGAGCAGAAGGTGAACAACCAGAGGTTCAGTGGAAAAAACAGATGCCAGTTGCAGAAAGATCACAGATGGAGTGCATACTGGACAAGAGAGTCAACAAGAAGACCAGGAGGAGAGAATACTTTGAATATTTGGTCAAGTGGAAGAACCATCCAGTTGAAGATGCCAGCTGGGAAAATGAATCAGAGATTCTGAAGCATGGACAGACCGTGCACGAGCTCATGGATAGGAGCCCATGAAGATTTTCAAGGGAGGGAGTATGATGCAGGAGCATCCCTCACATCAAGCGAGCCAGCGCGGAAGACAAAGGACAGCTAGGCAGACCAAGCCAAATTTTTGAATTTTCCCTTGAAGTTGATGCGCCAAATATAAATGAGATCATTTAATGAAGGCACCTTGGTATAATGTAATCAGACCTTGAGCGCCCCTCTCTTGTCTGAAGTAGATAGAGGCATTTATGTTGAGATGAAATAGGTAGATAGAATTTAATAATAGATTAGACAGTTTTAGAAAGAAAGAGGGAAATGGGATATAAACACCCTTGTTGTGCATTGTAACATAATCCCGAGCATTAAGAAGAGGAGAAGAGAGCTGTGGAAGAACACCCATGTATAGAGATTGAATTAATAGAAGAGTTTCATTCAAATCCATGGCGTTGTGTTGTTCTCTGTGTATGTGTGTTGATTGATATGGTCATGAGTATTTACTTCCTGTTATGCATTTGTTTTACATGCTATGTATGAATGATTTCTTGCTGAGTGTTTGAAATTTGAGAAAGGAAGTAGAATAAATGAGTTTCAATTGTTTCTCTATCTGAGCAAGGATTCCTGCAAGGAGTGCAATTGAAGTCGTCCGCAAGGAGTGCGTTGACAGAAGGATCAGATAGTTTGACTTTTTTCCTCATTCACCCAAAGTGAAATTGGGTTATAGGAGTCGTGCAAGGAGTGCACAGGCTAAGGAAAGTCTTAGTTGTGAATCTGAGCGAAGCATTGAAGGACTGCTGTTGCAGGTGTGCACAGAGTCGAAGGTACTCAACACTTGGAAGTGTTTGAGGATTGCCGCAAGGGTTGCATGCAAGAGTCTTCTCGGAGACTTGGAATTGTGTGAAGCTTAGGAAGGATAAGTCTTCCAAGCTCATCGAAGGGAAGCACAGGGAGTTTGTGTCGTGGAGTGGTTGAACAGACGCAGCAAAGTTACGTGCAGGAGGACCAGTTTTTACAGAGGAATACTGGGTTCACCCATAGAAAGAATCAAAGAGGAAGATATCAATGGTTAGGATCTTGAGGAGAAGATTTGTAAAATTCCGTTAGCCGTGGGATCTGCCAAAGAAGCGAGGAGGTTACGACCGTGTTCGGAGTCCAAGCTCTAACGGTCGTGAGCCGTTGAATCATTGATCAATTACCCGTCAGTCGTTCGATCTGGTAGGATTTGCACATGGTTTAAACCCTTATGAGCAGAGTAAGAACCTCGAGAAGCATCAGGATATCGAGACATTGGGGTTCGAGAAAGCGAGAGTCACGAGAGCAGAAGATCGAGAATTTTCATGGTAAAAGTCCTGGAAAGGATCAGAACCGTCCATTTGTGGAGACGCGTGGTGGACATCGAGGCATCGAGAGTCGGGATATCGACATTCCTGTGGATAGGAGATTGGGGAAGTCCATAGTGAAAACCCCGATATAATCTGAGTCGTTCATTTAGGGAGACAGGTGTCAAAAATCCGAAGAGAGTCGGTATATTGGCGCTCGGGAAATCGGAGTTCCTGAGGTCATGAAAATTGGGACATCAAAAGTCTTGAAAACGCGAGAAGAAATCTGAACCGTCCATCTTGAGGGGATGTGTGGAAGAAATTAGAGTCATCGGGGAAAGTCCCGACAGGAAGTCGTCTATCGGCGTTTTGGTCATCGGGATATCATGAATCCTGGTGACAAGGTGTTTATGCATTTTGGAATCGCGAAGTCCAAAACCCTAACAAGAAGGAGGGAAGTGCCATTGTGGGAGCTAGCTGTCAGCATAGCGGAGAATCGGGATTCGAGGGATCATGAATCCTGAGGACATATGTATTTGGGCATTGGAAATTTCGAAACCTCGATGGGAGGTATGACTGTGGTCATATGGAGGAGGTCACGTTGACCAAGAGTCTAGCATGGAGAGCTAACGGAAATTTGGAGCGCATCGGGATTTTGAAGCCAAAAACCTCGATAGGTGGTATGACTATGTTCAGAGGGACAATGGTCATATGGGCCAGGAGCCTAGCCAGGAGAGCTAGTGCATAAAGAGCACGTCGGGATTTGAGGGATCACGAATCCTGAGGACGAGTGTGTTTCGACATTGGAAAGTCTGAAACCCCGATAAGGAATATGACTACGGTCATATAAGAGGAGGTTGCTTGGACTAAATGGAGAGCCCGGGGGCTAAGGCAACAGAGGAGCGCATCGGGATATTGGAGATCGAGACATTGGGAGTTTGAAAACCCCGAAACTCGATTCTCTATTCTTTTGTCGTCGAAGAGAATAGTGACCGACCTAAAGACTGTGAAGTGTCGAATAGACCTGTGGGTCCATTTCGATGGAGATTCTAGGGGGAATCATAAGAGACATTCCATCTCGAGGGGGAAAATTGAACGATCCTTAAGACCAGGAGGTCAGGCGCGGGACTTGCTAAGGTAGGTGCCCGGGTGGACGCCATCACCAAGCACCTTCTATCCAACATAAGTAGGTCGAAAAGGCTGTAGAAAAGTGAAAATATTCCTTCTGCACACTGTCCTCTCATGTATCTCGACTTGTTGAATAGCCTCAACCTCAACAGGTTCTTGACATAATTCCACAAACTGAGCAACACGATGTCTCCAACAATACAAGTAGCTCACCAAGATGCAGATCTAGCAAATGCTTTTCCCTCTCCCCTTGGAACTCAATGCAATGGATACCATTTCTTCCTAAGGAGGGAGTATTGATCTAGGTGGATATCGGTGGCCACCCACCTTTTTTGACTAGCTCAAAACAGTTTTCTAGCAATTTTGGCAATTTACTATTTTTAGCAGGTTTTAACTTCTGGGGCCATTTTGAGGGCCTAAATGAAGGTTTTTCAAGATCGAGGTTCTCAAGGATAGCTAAAGGCATGATTGAGCCCCCAAAATGAATCTCCTCAATTATACCTTTCCAACGAGTTATCATACACTTAGAACAAAGATCGTATGCAAAAGTTACGACCCTGGGAAGTTGATGTACTAACTTACCCAAACGGGGCCCACATGACTTTTGGCGCTTCATCTCCTAGGGTTTGGTTTTTGGATGTCTAGGGTTTTTGGCATTCCTGTTTATTGTAAAAATGCCTTCATAGCCTCATTGTACTCATCTTCTTGCGAATGAGAGTAGCCGTCACATCTCTTCTCAGAGATAAGCTTCCAGCATTCTAGCGAGTCTTTCACTCTGTATTTTTTACAGTCTCTGTACATTTCTTTCATTAATAGAAATCATGTATTACTGTATACCTATGTTTATGGTTGCATCTCTGATACATTTATATTATATTATTGAATATCTATTATATCTCTGTGCATTTCTTTGTTATATCTCCGCTCTCATTTCATGCCAAAAATAATCCAGATCAATGCTGACATCAACAGTATGGATGTTGACTCATCCCCTGCTAATTGGGCTAGGTTGACCAGACATTGACCGCAAATATCTTTTGATCTGTAAATCTGTTTGACAAGTTGTTTGCACCGTTGGAAAGCTTGTGATGCGCTCTTTGTGATAATGTCATTTCCACAGATTTTTGGGAAATTTTGTTTTTTTCCCTTTCTTTGTTTACTGAGGTGATTCTGAGCCTTTTGGGACATTTATGAAACTTTTGTGATGTTCCCTACATCCATCTGATTCACACCTCCCAACTAAAAGGAATTTTGGTCCCCCAAAATTTTCATTTTCATTGGACTTACAATAAGAAACCCATACCCAAAATACCTCACAAGGCCTAACAATATCAACATGTGCCAGAAAACGAGTGATATTAACAATTATCACTTTTACATAATACCCTTCTATGGGGTATAAATCACAACATGTGGTTTACAAATATGGCCACTCTCGACTAACTCAAGAATTTTCCCCATTCATTCAGCCATTATGTCGAACATGTCCTCTTTATAGAGTTGTCCTTTCTCTAGTAGCTGGTTTCCTCCTGGTGGTGGATTTCCTTGTAGCACTGCTTGCTTGGTTGTCTCCCTCGGAAGTGTCTACCTGGTCTTCTTTTTCCTATTTAGGTGTAGATATTAATGTAAGGCCCAACAAGTGGCCTCATGATTCCCATCTCTACTACAATGGTTGCAGTATCTTTTCTCCTTCAGAGGTGCATTTCCCCTGCTCTTTTATGTGTGTGGAAAGAAATATGTTATCCTCATCCTTCTCCTAGTTTTCATAACCTTATTTCAGAAGGATTATCTCTTCCAACACTGGGATACTACGTGGTTATTCAATCCAAAAAAAGTGCATGGTCTTTGATGCCACAATCTCTATTTTATATTATTAGAATGCTTATAATCAAATGACATTTTAGAGTTTTGAGATTTCTTATACCTCAGTGAGCTTCATCCGGGGTCAGACTGGAAAGAATATTTTGTCTCAACTCTACCATTGTGATGCTCATCTCTCCCTGGAGATGTCTCGAATCCTCAATCATGAAAAGTTATGCTCTTGGCCCGCACTGAATCACTTTCATCTCTTGATGAACTATTGACCTCTGGAGTCTTAGTGACTATCCTAGGGTCTTCTTCCCGAATGGTTTTGGAGATTTCTCCAACATCCCTTGGGACATAACCTATCCGAGCATATCGAGGCCAAACCACTTCCTTGATGGGATCCACAATACCTTGGCCATTAATTCCAAGGCCTCCTCCTTCGTATCCCATTTTTATAATCAACTTTAAGCTGATGCAAGAAGCATGTTGTTCAAGGATTTCAATAGAGTCATCAACATTAATCAAGAAAGGAACTACACACGGTTTATTTACCTCCATCTCAAATTGGGACTTTTGGTCTACCTCTTGAGATGTTTCCAATTGTTCCTGGTGAGAAGGATCGGTTGAATATGCTTCTAGGAATCCTCCTTAGTTCTTGGATGCCTATAGGTCATCTTTATTTGCTTGACAAAGTGTGCATGCATTTTCATTGTCATGCTCGCACTCATATCTGGTGAAGTTTCCATGGTCACGATATGGTATTATCACCATCTTATTCATAGAGCCTTCCCCTGTCTGCATATTCATGTCTTGCAACTGCTCTTGCAACCTTTGGTTCTCTTCTTCTGCAACATGCAACAATGTATTCAATCCAACATTCTCTGCTTGAAGCATTTGGTTGAGCTCTTGAAGCTCATTGAACCACAACTACTTTGGCGATCTTTCCATTCTCAGCTTCAACAAATGCAAACAGTATCAAGCCTACTTTGATACCACATGATATGAACCCAGGGGTGTTTAGTTTCCAATAATTGATTGATTTTGTGACTCCTTCAAAGGGTTAGCTATAGATCATTTTACTTGAGCGATTTTCAATTAAAGGTAAAGTTGAAGTCTTTATAACATTGAATCCGAAGTGAATGAAAACCTCTTTAGTTTCCTTATGTGTTATATGTCATGCTTGCATTTAATATTATGTGTGTGGAAATTCATGGAAAAGAAACATAAGAACGTAATACACATAATGGATATGACACTTCACTTGATAACGGAGTTCACCCGATGTGGGCTATGTCTCTGGGTCATGCTCCAAAGCTTGACCACTTTATTCTCCTCGTTGTAATGATGTCTCTCCTTTATAAGTTGTAAGGCCAAATTCCCTTTTCGGTGATGACAACAAGAGATCAGAATGTTACCAGGAATGCATACAAGCTTCACAAGTTCTCATGCTCATGAGGAATCCATGATACTGACATGGACATCATTTCCACATACTCAATACATAAAAATAGGAAGAATAAAAGACTATCCCCATCATCATGGAGCCATAGAGTTCCTTAGATATGCTGCTCAGATCCAAGCATATATATGCATCCGATACAAAGATCATTAAACTATGATATTTAGAACTTCTTCATTGGCCACTCATCATGCAAGTTGCAAAATTTCTCTGTCACATGTAACTGATTGGTTTTATGTGGAAGAAGAGAAGAAAAGAAGAGATAGAAGGAATAAGCTGATCTTGATGCCTTGTTGCAGCCTCTCCATGCTCCTTCAGACCTGTAACACGCATGTTATGATGCAATAATTAATGATGAGAAAACATAATGAAAAACATGCTTACATTTGCTTCTCCAAATCTTAGCTTGTTGATCTGAAGCTCTGCTTCAAAAACATACCTCATCATTGAATTACCTAAGAAAGACTATCAAATCGTCTCTATTGGACATAGGCATCTTCAGGGCTCCTCTATACCTCTGTCTTGATTTGCGTCCAACCCTGTGCAATTAAAGAACTGACATCTGCATTGGAAAACATGCCCGGTACAGACTTGGGAAGACTGGCACGCTCCTCCTTCCCCCTGTGCATTGGTGGACTAGGTTCTTAAGAAAAGTTCTTGGCATATGTCCCAATAGGACCGTTGGCCGAGTTGGTTGGCATGCATGTGTGAAGGCATAAAGGTAGGGGGACTTCCCGCAGTCAAGTCCCTGGTTATCCCCATTTTGGGTTATGGCTATAACTGTGTTCTTGTATTAGGCAATGGTTCTAACTTGGTGGAACCACCAAATATAGCGAGACCTTTGCCAGATATGGCGGGGTCCATTATATCCTATTTTTTTTTAATATTTGGTCACATTCCCTCATTGGGAATTTTGGGGGTGCCACGTGGTTCCCTATGATTGGGCCACATGGTGCCCAACTATTGGCCCACTAATGTCCAGTCACCTTCCATGAAGGCATGACGTCACTGCCTTGTCGGTCAAGTCGTACACTACCACATGGCACTTCTAGAGGAAGCCATGTGTCTATACAGAGGCCACGCCATCTGTATGGACTACCACCTCAGCTGCCACATTATCCTTCCATGTCACTATACAGATTGCCATGTCATTGTACAGACTACCATGTCACCCTACCACATCACTGTACGAAATGCCTCGTCACCTTGCCATGTCATTGTACGAACTACCACATCACTGTACATACTTCCACATCACCCTACCAGATCACTGTATGGAATGCTTCATCACCCTGCCATGTCACTGTACGAACTTCCATGTGGCATGATCTGATTGGTCCACCGATCGGCTTGAAAACGTCAAACTAGGTGACACGTGGTAGCCTCTGCTGCTTCCACATCACCATGATTATGTCATCATTCCATGTGTCACCTTCCTTCTCCTACCACATGTTTTTTATAGATGTTGACGTCAGCAGTATGAATGGTGACTCATCCCCTATTGACTGGGCTAGGTTGACCAAACTTTGACCGTGAATATCTTTTAATCTGTAACTCCATTTGACGAGTCATTTGCATCGTTGGAAATATTGCGACGCACTCTTTGAGATAATGTCATTTCCATGGAGTTTTTAGAACTTTGAATTTTTTCCCTTTCTCTGTCTGTTGAGGCCATTCTGAGCCTCCTGGGACACTTCTAAAACTTCTTTGATGTTCCCTAGATCCATCTAGAATAGAGTATAAGGTGATTTTCAAAATACATCTTGAACCTGATAACATCCTCACTCTTCTTTATCATCATTGACTTTTCACTTTCTCACAATGAACAAAAATATTTAGAAAATACTCAAAACCTGTGATGATCCTTTTCTTCAAAAAGACAAAATTGTGAGGACTCTTCATTCATATTTCTTCTATCTCAGCAAGAATTTCTATCTTACCTTTTCCCTAAAAATAAATATGCTAATATTTGGCTCCAATGGGGATGCTATCCTCCCAATGAGGTAGCAAAGAACACCAGACCATGTTCCTTATCCATCAGGCTGATCCAAAACTTTGATATATGCAACCTGTAAATTGATCTGTCCAACAACCTGATTTGTAACCAATTAATTGTAACTCAAAAGAAACTTCTTACAATCGATAACTTCTTCTAGGACACTATGTACACTAAAATATGCAATGTAAACCAAACTATACTATACTGCAAACTGAAAATGAATTGTTGAAAATGATGCTCGACCAACAAGCTTATTTTCACACTCCACTCCAATCTGCTGAAAATTATTACTCAATCAAGTAATGCAAAAGTGTGAATGAAGCCAATCCAGCAAATGGCTATTCAATTAAAGGATGCATTCAAATTTTCCAGGAAGGTATAAATTTTTTGAAAAAGACAACTGAAGCTTATGCTGAAAATGATATCCTTGATCCAAAAATACTACAAGGTTTACCTTCCTTGATGATTCCAACCAAAATGAAAATGGATCCTGAAGAACACAAACTGCTACCCTTCCTTGAAAATTATCAAGAAGAAACGATTGCCCTCTATTATTAAATTTTGTTCCTTGTTATGTTTCATCAGGCTCAAGATCAAAAGAATCGACATATTCAAATGCAATAGCCACATCATGTATGTGAGGAATGTCCAAAAATGACCCTTTATATAATTCAATTAACATGCCATCTTGATTTTCAAAAGGATTGAGGATAAATTTCCCTTCATCATTACTATTTTCAAACTCTAAACCATGATTTTTATATGTGAGTAGCAGCTCTTCATTTAAATTAAACTTATTGTTCTCTTGGGTAGATGGCTTGAGAAAAGGTTGAAAAATTTCAATGCTCTGGTTTTGATAAAATTGCTCTTGAAATTCAGAAAATGATTGTTATGAAAACCCATCTAAATGACTAACCTCATTTCTTTCTTGGTTACTTAATATCTGATAAGATTGTTTCACATCTATACTAATCCCATAAATAGGAACATGAATGTCTCCATCGAGATGATGATCTATTTGATTTTCATCCAAAGGAGAAGCTACATTTTGCTGGAAATATTCATGAACATCTTCATAAAACTTTGGAGAAGGAAAATGAGTTTCAACAACAAGCTCTTGATCAGCTCCATCTTTATCCAAGGGAGGATTTATTGTTTGTTGTTGGGATAAATGTTCATAAAGAATCTCTATGATTTCATCATTCATACATTCTTCATCACCAAAAGCGTTTTCAAGGTATTGAATGAAGCCTTCACAAAATTTACAACAATCCTCAAACACCAAGAATGAAGGATCATATTCTCCATAATACTTAAAGAATTTTATTTGGAAACCCTTAAGAGAGTATAAAATACCTGGTTTTAAACCTTCATACCATAATCTTTCTTTCCCCTCTAGAGTATCCATAAACATTTTCATCAAACAATCCTCATGAAATTCAACCCCCAGCCTACATATGTGCATGTGAAATTTAATAAAGTGAAAGGAAACATCATCTCCTTTCCCATATTTAAATTTAGGAAAACAAGTTTTCCAATCTACAGGAGGAAGGCAATTTGGAAAACCAGGAATGTGAGATCGATTCATTGGAGAATACCTTGCATATCTGGAATCCATCTTCGGCCAGTTGAGTCACCATGAAAGCTCTAAAATTTGAATTCTTCTGAAAATGGAGTCGCCATTCTGATGATTTACAACCTCCTTGTGTCTGAATACTATCCACCATCAACAATTAGATATGAAATTTGTTGTTTCTACCAAGTAAGAGTTCACCTTCATTCCCCGACAACGACGCCAAAATGTTATCACTCTTTAATTTCTTTGGGATGCATCAAAGAAACCCATAGGTAACCACAAACTGCTTGGAAACTGGAATCTAGCCTTTCCCATTTCATAGAGGGATCTCTCATGCAACTCAATCACCCACTGTTACCTCAGTAACTAGTTGTATATTCAGTGCAATGGATAGATCTTCTGTCAAAATCCAAGTTTACAAGATTGGGAAAGGGTTGAGTGTATATTCCATTGGGAAATGGAGTCAAATTTTGAGATATATTATAAATATTAACACAACAATGTACTCCTCATGGAACATAGGAAAAGTAAGCATATCTTTCAGTAATAAACAATATTCATATTATCGCAAGACATAAATAATAAAATCCAATTACGAATGAGAGCATATAATAAGGATGTATTCTCAATTGTAACTTTAGAAGAAATAACATAAAGGCTGACTACAATGAACAAAACACGTAACAAGGGTGAATTATGGACCTGCAATCATTAAAACATGACACCTGCAGTAACTATATGAAGGGAGCATCTATCAAGGATGAATTCCAATCATTTACTCTTAGTTATTCTTAGAAGAAAGAACAGAAGAGAAATGAATGTGAACTAGAGGGAAACACACTGAAAGAGTACACTGTGATGAATCTCTGCTATCAAAAAACACTCTCTGCTTGTATTTAAAACTCATGAAGATATACATATTTTACAGCTATAAAGGAAGGATTTTCTCAACCAAGACGAAAAACCCCCCTTTACATCAAAAGTGATCAAATATATAAGAGCCTATTTCCAAAATAAGCTACTAGGAGTCGAACTATTGCCACCTATAATCATGGATCTGGTTACATTGAAGGAGAACAACTCCTAAACAACCTTACTAAAAATAGTAAATTCAATTTTGACCATCTTTAATGTAAAACAAAAAATATTATACAATCATAGATCTTCAGAAAAATTAGAATATGATGTTGTGATGAGTCATTAGGTGCATCTGGAGACCATTTCGAGGCATTTTGTGTGTTCTTGGGTAACTCTTCCACCCTTGCGTATCAACCTGAAGCTTAACGTTGTGCAAATGCTACCTACAGTGTTTGCGTAGCTCGATAATTTTTCTTGAAACATGTGCATTTTATGGTAGTAGTAGCTTGTTGGAGAACTATACTTCAAAATCTGTATATGAATCACCTCTTTCTAACCTTTTTATCCTTGTGTTCTTATATTACTTGTGTAGCGTGAGAATGCTACGCAAGTGCTATACATGACAATTTTTAGACAAAATTGCAAATGTGGCCTAGATGGTGGTTTTAGCTAGTCATCCTCCTATGAATAAGAGGTACAAAGAGTATAAGGTTATTTTCACTATCATAATCATCATTGAATTTTCACTCTATCATCATTGAGTTTTCATTTTCTCACAATGAACATTTTTTTAGAAAATACTCAAAACCTATGATGACCCTTTTCTCCAAAAAGAAAAAATTGTGAGGACTCTTCATTCATATTTCTGTTATCTCAGCAAGAAGGTCCAACTTACCTTTTCCATAAAAATAAAGATATTAACAACTTCAAAGGTGATCTGCAATATGCAATGATAGACACTTAAGTGGTTTTTAAGAGAGACATGTAGAGTATTGACAATGACCACTTGATTAATTTCACATGGAAGTATGTGTGAGATATGTTCTGGTAGACAATGAGATTGATTTGTTGTTATAAATAGTTCCAATATTATGCACAAGCTATGGGGATTTGTTTTATGTCACAATATTCATTCAGATCATGTAGTGTAGAGGCAATAGATACATTGGTTGATGGGAAACAAAAAAGATGATGAGAATTCATGTGTGGGTTTCTTAGTCAGCTACCAATCTTATAAGCATAGAAATGCATATTGTGCATTGATGGATTGTAGTTTGTAACATTGTGATGAAAAATTGAAGGCACAAAATGAAGTGGTGGTTCATGGATTTATGAGCCAAGGTGAATGGAAAAATAAATTGTAGAAATAAAATGAATAACTACTTGGTTGATGTAATTGGAGACCTTGGAAGTCTGACATCCATAAAGAAAAAAATGAGGTCATGAAAAAGTTGCCACATGGCCTCATAGAGCATCGATAGACCAAATTTTTATTCATGCCTCTGAAATGATGTAGGCACACCAAAAGAATGGTTATGATCTTGAAATATACTTATTTCTAATGTCATTCTGACAGCACTAATGTTGGTTATAATTTATATCCAAATCTAGTAGTGATTGTTGGTTCTAATTACAATTAACTATATGTTTTTAAAGAAGTGTGATAGGTTTATATGTCTCCAAAATAATGTTTACAATGGAGGTACTAATGTGAGTTCTTAAGTGGTGAACATTGTGGTTTCCAAATATGTTTCTAGTGGTGAAAATTTATGGTTTTAGGGACAATTTTATTGATGTAGGATAAATAAAAATCTGTCTTATAAGACATGAAAAGAAAGCACTAGAAATCTATAAGGGTTGAAGGTGAATTACAAATTTCTTAAATGACGGTGATAAAAGGCACCAATGAAAGTGAAGGTAAGAATGAGAAATTGTAGTAATATACACCCAAGATGATGAAATAAAAGGGATCTTTCACTATTTGTTTCATGTTCTCTTGCAATCCCATGAGTATGCCACTTGGTGATAGACCTCCAGATACCCACTAGGATACCTCTTTGCAAGTCATGTGCAAAGGATTACCACTCTCCTAGGTCATGAAACACATGAATATGAACAAGTGGGGTGGCTCATGAAGATATATCAATCCAGCCTAATATTTAACAATAACTTAGATGGCACACCCTTTGTTTTCTTATTCTTGAATTACCTTTGTGATTTTTTATTTGCGAGCATATAAGATATCCATCATATTTGCATACTAAGGATAGAAATAAAAAGGGGTATTGAAAATTCCATGAAAACAATGGATACCTAATATATATGGTAAAAATAAGGGGTTTTAAAATTGTCCATATGTATTGAGAGGGGAGTCAACAAAAGTATTTTAGGGTTTGTTTTTCAATATTTAGTGAAATTAGGGGTATTCTTTATTATCCCACAAACGAACGTGCTATGTCACAATTTAATTGACTGAATCCATTGTGCTACCCCATTAGGTATTGTGTGAAGTTTAGGTTTGGTAGCGTTATTGTATTTGTAATAATTATTTTCACCGTCATATTCTTCACTAAGCATTTCTTGGAACACCTCGTCATCAGTAGCCATGTATTTAAAATTTTCAATATTCGTCAAGAAGGATATAATTTTTTCATATCCCTCAAATACTCTCCAATCAGTACAATAACTCTATGGTGAACCTAGAGCCCTTAATAGGAGACAACCTTTAGTTTGTTGCAGAAAGAGAATCAATAAGAACATTATTGGATCGAGGAGTGATGGTGATGTTGAATGCTTGAAAACTCTTTATTAGTGTATGCACCTCTTTCTAGTAATTTATTAAATGAGTTGAATTGAAATGTATGGTATCTTTTACCTATCTAAAAATGATCTCCAAATATCTGAAGACCACTTATTATTTAATCTTCAGGACAATGGATTTCTTGAGTCCTTGGGAAAAATCCTCATATTCAACAGTGTTATTAGTCCATTCATACTCCAACCTACATGATCGGTAGCTACATTTACTTGTTGATTCAATAAAGATGCATCTAGCATCATCTCCTTCTTGGGACATGGATCCATAAAAAAAGAGAGTCCAAATATTAGAGGGGAAGTTAGGAACTATTTTGTTGAGGTCTATGCTTAGGGATTCTATTTTTTCTTCTAAGATATTAACTGGAAGACATTGGTCGAAGTCACTACAGGGTGAGTGAAAGCTAATGATGGTCTCTCATGACATGTTAGTAGAAATGAAGCCATGAAAAAAACGATTTATTAACTTAGAGGGATTATTCAAGGCACTGTTACAATGAATTTGAATACGGTGTATACTTTTATTCATATAAATTCTAAATAACTATGCAAAATTTTATTTTTTCAAACAGTGGTATGTTATTTTTCTAGCAAAATATAAGGTATATTTCTTTGTTTGGGAAAGTGTTAAGTACCTTAATAATGGAATTTGATTCCAAAATATTGTATAATTGTAGAGAACCTATTGTTCTAGTGTGGTGTGTTTTTTTTAAATATATAATATTAATTTTATATTTTTTTTAAATTATCAAAGTTACTATATCCTTGAAATTACAATGCCTTTTGTTCGTGCAGGATAAGAGGGTCTTAACATTATCATAAGATTTTTTTTTTTACATCATATATATCAGTCTCCTCTAGTGCAACATATAAGTCATTCTAGAAATGGTTAAGATGACAAAACTTATAGAAGAAATAAGAGGTATGTATTCTAGGATTCTGATATATGTGAAGACAAAAATAGATTAAAAATAGTAAAGAATATTAATTAAAAAATAAAAAATATGTATTT
>JZKD02S1926267.1:456459-488631 GCA_000966675.3 Picea glauca | reverse complement strand
CTCTGTCTACCCCCTTCCCTATCTCCCCCATTCATCTCACACTCTCTCTCTCTCTCCACCCCCCTCTATGTCTCCCTCTCCCTCACTCTCACTCTCTCTCTTTGTATTCCTCTCTCCCCTTCTCACACTCTCTTTCTTCCTCTCTCTCCAATCCCCCTCTTTGTCTTCCTCTCTCTTACTCTCACAATCTCATACACTCTCTCTCTACCTCTCAAAATATCACACACTATATAAATTTTGGTACATCGCAAGGAAAGATATGGCATTGACCTAGACATTTCAATACCTATACCTCGACATAGACATAGCAAGGCATGGAAATACCTACACCTAAACCTAGACCATAGACCATGACCTAGACCTATATGATGGAGATGAAGTAGTCCATGACATAGACCTAAAGTTAGACCTATACCATGACCTATACCATTACATATAACTATAGATATACCTAGACCATGACCTACATGTATACCATTAACATGACCTAGACCATGACCTAGACCCCCTAGCTCCATATAAGCCTAGGAATAACCTATACTCGAACCATAACCCCCTCCACACTTGATCTCTAAGTGGACGATGCATATACCTCTTTTTAAAGGCCCCAAAACCCTTGCACCCGCATCTTGGTGTTCTAACCATTACTCTATGCTTGAAAACACTTTCAATCATAAGACCTTAGGTCCTAGTTTTCCACAAAACCCTATACATATTTATTCATAAATATGTTTGGTATACAATAAATGCTATATCCATTTCATTAAGACAGTGCACACGCTCTTATGACTTGAAATCCTTGAGTTTGGGTGCTCATACTTTCCTATTAGGAACACATGTGTGTTCCTAGAATTCTCACATGCTTTAATGTGCATACATTATAGGAATGTGTGCATGTTCCTGTTGTTAAGAACCAAATATCAAAATAGCATAAAAAAACCTCAGAATAAGTACTCAACAGCTTGAAAAAGAGATAATTTAAGATAATAATCCTCTTCTAAGGGGAAACCTCCTTATACACCACATAAATTTCCAAATATTGGATGATTCCAAATGAAAAGGTCTCCTTGGTATATATCAGAGAATAGGAGTTACAATTACAACTAATGGACCCACGACGAGATAAATAAAGTAAAATTACTAATTTAACATGCCCCAATTAAGGGGTAATGTGCCACTATTTAGTGCTTAACATGCCCCTCCCCTTTAGACAAGTGTTTTCCGCAACACTTCAGTAATTATGGATGATTATGCATAAAATAATCATCTTCCTAAGTGGAATCTTCTACAAGTAGTTTCCTCCACTTAATGAGATACTCGAAAATGGATTTATTCCTTAGTTGGAAAATTATTGTGTTAGTGATAGATTCAAGATCCAATATGATTTCTCCTTCCTCATGAAGTTATGGAAATATATTTTTAACTAGGATCTTTCCACCTATAACCTTCTAAAAAGCATGAAACATGGAAAACTAGGTGTACTCACGAAGATGTAGGCAAGTCCAATTTGTATGCCATAGTACCAATATTTTGCAACACCTTATAAGGGTCATAGTAATTTGGTCATAGTTTATTATCCTTCTTAGCTTGCTTTAGGGACATATGTTTGTATGGTTGTAGTCTTAAAAATACCCAATCCCCTACTTCAAGACTTATTTCACTACGATTTTTATCTTCTTCTTGTTTCATGCGATTATGTGCCATCGTCAGGTTGTGCTTTAAGAGTTGGAGAACTTGTTGTTGATGCTTGATGTGATCTTCCACTTCTTAAAACTTAGATTTTTATTTTAGAGAAGAAGTAATGGAAGGTGGGTGGTATCCATAGAGTGCCATAAATTGTGTCTTTTTTGTCACAGTATGAAAGGCAGTGTTATACCACCATTCTTCCAAGGGTAACAATTTGAAGCATTGTGTTTTTTTTATCAGAGACAAAGAAACGAGTGTAGCCTTCTAGACATTTTTTCACTATTTTTGTTTGTCCATTAGATTGAGGATGTTAAGATGAGCTATGAGCCAATTGAGTACCAAACAAGAAAATAATTATGTCAAAAAATGTCTAGTGAAGGTGGGATCTATGTCACTTACAATAATATTTTGGATTCCATGTATCGTTTGAACTGTGTCCATGAATGCAGTGGAAAATGTATTGGTTTTAAAACGATGGGGGAGTGAAAAAAAGTGTACGTACTTGGTTAGTCTATCAATAATCACCATTATGAAACTCTTTCCTTCAGAATTTGATAACCGTGTGATGAAATCCATGGAAACCTCCTCCCAATGCTGACTTGGGATGGCTAATGGTTGTAAAAGACCTTGGGTCTTAATTGTTTCCACCTTATTTTGTTGAAAATAAAAACATTCTGCCACAGACCTTTGAACATCAATTTTAAGGCCATCCCAAAAAAATTCCTTCTTGAACCTATGGTATGTTTTCAAAAATCCGGAGTTCCTTCCTACCGAAGAGGTGTGCAATTCCAATAGTAAATTTTGTTTGAGTTAGGAGTTCTTACATAAATATAAGCTATCTTTATACCATAGTGAATCATTTTACCATGTAAATGTATTTGATGAATAGGAATTTTGTTGCAACCTTTGAATGATATTCCACACATTTTCATCATTCTTCCATTCATCCCTTGCTTCTATTATCCAATTAGGTTGGATGATCGTGATAGCACAAAGAAAGGCCTCAACATCTTCATCCTTTCTTGATAGTGCATCTGCCACAACGTTTTGCTTCCCTTTTTTATAGATGATTTCAAAATCATAACCAAACATCTTGGTCACCCATTTTTGGTGTTCTTCTAAAGATATCCATTGTTCCAAGAAGTATTTAAGACTATCATGATTTGTTTTGACCTTGAAGTAACTACCTATTAGGTAAGGGTGCTATTTCTTTAATTCATGTAGTATTGCCATAATTTCCTTCTCATAAATGGGTTTGTGTAACTCATTTCCCTTGAGGAGATGACTTTGAAAAGAAAGTGGCCTTCCTTCTTACATTAGAACATCACCAATGCCATTTCTCGAGGCATATAATTCCACAATAAAGGTTTTTGTGAAGTTTGGTGTGGTTAAGGTAGGAGCTTTTCACATCACCACTTTAGGTTGTTCAAAAGCTTGAGTTTCCTCTGGAGTCCATGAAAATGCATCCTTCTTAGTTAATGTTGTTAAAGGTGCTTCTATTCTTCCATAGTTCTAAACAAACTTGCAGTAGTAACTTGTCAAACCCAAAAATCCTCTAAGATTATTCAATTTTTTGGGAATCGGCCAGACCATCATGGCCTTAATATTGTTAGGGTATACCTTGACACCTTCATGAGATACAATATGACCCAAATACTCTACCTCCTTCACCCCAAAGAAACAATTGGTTGGTTTGGCATATAGTTGTTTCTCCTTTAGTAGTTCTAGCACCTTGTCAACATGTTGCACATGATCCTCCCAAGACTTTCTATAGATTAGTATATCATCAAAAAATACTAACACAAATTTTCGAAGGAAGTGCTTGAAAATGGAATTCCTCAACCCTTGAAATGTGGAAGGTGCGTTCATAAGGCCAAAATCCATGAACAAAAATTTATAATGGCCTTCATGATTTCAGAACGATGTTTTTGGGATATTTGCTTCTTTCATTCTAATATGATGATATCTTGAATGAAGATCCAACTTTGTGAAATAGATTTCTCCATGTAGTTCATCTAAAAATTCATCAATGATGGGAAAGGGACACTTATCTTTAATAGTGATCTTGTTGATCTCTCTATAATCTGGACACATATGCCATGAGCCCTCTTTCTTGAGTACCATTACCACCAGTGCAGAGTAAGAACTTTGGATAGGTATAATAATGCCATCCTCTAACATTTCTTCAACCATATGCTCAATTTAACTCTTCTGGGATTAAGGGTATCTGTAAGGCCTAATGTTAGGAGGAAAACTCCCATAAATTAGGTGAATAGCATGATCATGATTTCAAGTGGGTGGAAGACCTTTGGGAATATCTTCAAATACTTTGGGATGCTTATCAATGATCCCTTGAATTTCTAGGGGAATATATGGCTTATATGTTTGAACGTCTAGTGATCATAGTTGTATAATTACACCTTGATGCCCCCTTTTCAATACTTTTTTCATGCCATTAGATCTTATCACCTTATTGGGTTTCCTTGTGATACCCCTTAACTCAATTTCTTTTCCTTCCAATGAAAATTTCATGAAAATTTCTTGAAAATTAAAAGCCATTGTTCATAATGATTGTAACCATTTCCCTCCTAGTACAACATCAACACCACCCATGGGGATATAAATCATTGTGCTATTCTTTACATATTCCCCTATAGTAAGATTGATCTTATTGATTTTTCATAAGCAATTGATAGTTCCTCCATCTTCAATCATTACTTGAAACTATGGCACTGGATATATAAAGAAATTGATAGCTTTGCATAATTTATAGTGAATGAAATTATGAGTACTACCAGAATCAATTAGGACTATTACCTTTTTGTTTTTGATATATCCTTCAATCTTGAGGGTTTGAGGAGTGCTAATTCTAGCCAATGCATTACATGATATCGTGGGATTCAACTCTTCAGAAGAAATCTCTTCTATCTTTTCATCTTGAGATGGTTCTTTTTCTTTTTTTTGTTCTTGTTCCTCTTCACAATCTATGTAGAATAATTTATTCTCACCACACTTATGTCCCTTATTGTACTTGTGACAATTAAAGAATAAAAATGTTTCTTTTCTTTCCTCCATTTGTTGAGGTGTCAACCCTATAGGTTGAGGTGTTTTAGAAGAAGGACCATTATTCTCTCGATAGATGTTAGGAGTGGTCCTTATAGTATCCATGGACATATTTTTACATCAATCATGTGCTCATCTAGAATATCCATCACCATTATATTCAATCTTTAGAAGTTCTCAATGTGATCCGCAACTAAACCCTTTTGCTTGAGATTTATCAATTGGATAAAAAAGGTATTGCTCCTTGTATCCTCATAGTGTGATATCATTTCTTCCATGAAAATTGTCCAAGTGACAAGTGATTTGCGAGAACAAATACATCGATACCACACAAATTGGTTAGGTTCTAAATATAAAGAAGAATTGCGTACCTTTTGTGTATGTGGCACATCATGTAGATCAAAGAACTGCTCCACTTGAAGTATCCATGTGATTGGATCATTGCCATAAAAATTCCTCATATTGATGTTAGGAAAGTGGTTGGTCTTCAACCCAAAGTTGGATTTTCTCCAATATTGATTCATCTTCCTTGTGTTCTCATCTTGAATTTCACGAGATATATTTTCACTTTCAAGTGGCCTCTCTATTAGGAAATTTTTCAATCCTTCCATGATCTCCCTTTTTAAACCATCCATATTAGTATCCATTATTCCCTCCAACTTAGCTTTAGTTGAATCCATCATCCCTTATAGTTCATATTTTGTTATTGTCTTCTTTTGTAAATCATTTATGTCCTTGCACATTTCTTCACCTTCATCAAGAGTCCAAGTAGGATTGTGTGGTGGCTTAATTGGTGTAGAATTTCCCTTTTTTGGTGGCATGTTGGCCAAGTATCACTTTTAAACCTTGATTTCGAGGTGGTTTTGCTAGATGATCTCTCTTCTACTATATCTCCAAAATTTCGGCCCTTATCGGTCTAAAAATTTATTTTTGTAGTTCTATAATACGTCTTCACTGCAATTCCACAAGTCTGATCAAAATTGGATGTCACATGTGGAAGTTATGGTAACTTCCCCACAACTTTCTTATTTTTTCCCCTTACAGGAGAGTATACTTGTAAAGCATGTCAAGAGCACAATATCTCATATTTGATTCTGAAAATTGTAACAAAACTACTACATACTGTCCAATATCCAATGCAACTAGTCTCACTTAATTTGGATACTCAAAGAAGTAGATATCATTGTTTTACTTGGAAGACCAGTTTGAGACTAGTTAATACGACTAGTCAAATACCCTATCTTACAGAGGGTGTATCTCCAAATGTAGGATGCCTCAGAAGATTAAATTTTTACAAAGATACCTTGATAATATATATGAATATCATCGAGGTTCCAGGGTCTTAAACACTACAAAAAAACGTTTATAGTGAAAAATATGCGATGAATAAATTTTGGATGATTCCAGAACCCTATCTTACAAAGGCTATATCTCTAAAAGTATACAGACTTAGGAGATCAAATTTGAACCCCAAGTACCTTGATCTGTATACTAAATATCGTCCAATGGGTTCCTTCTGAAATGTCATTTAAAAAAATTTATAGAGAAAATTCCAAGGTATCTTAGATGCAACGGCGAAACCCCAAGACCTTGAGCTCGGGTACCAAATGTTAAGAACCAAATATCAAAATAGCATAAAACAACCTTAGAATAAGTACTCAATGCCTTGAAAAAGAGATAATTTCATATAATAAGCCTCTTCAAGGGGGAAACCTCCTTGTACACCACATAAATTTCCAAATAGCATATCATTCCAAATGAAAAGGTCTCCTTGGTATATATATAGGAGACTAGAAGGTACAATTACAACTAATGGACCCAATGTGACATAAATAAAATAAAATTACTAATGTAATATGTCCCAATTAAGGGTTAATGTGCCATTATTTAGGGATTAATACCTGTTGGGGAGTTTCATGTGCCAAGAACACTCCTCAGCCTCTTATATCTCAAAGGGAAGGCATGGCATGACATGGAAATTAAAGGCAAGTAAGGGAAAAGCATGGCATGGCATGACATGGCAAGAAAAGGAAAAGCAAGGCGTGACAAGGAAAGTCATGGGATGGAGTGACATGGCATGGAAAGGAATGGTTGGCATGGCATGGCAAGGAAAGACATTTCATGGAAAGTCGAGGCATGTCAAGGAAAGGCATGGCATGGAATTTCATCGAATGAAATGGAAAGGAAAGGAATGTCATTGAAAGGCAAGGAAAGGTATGGAAAGTTGTTCATTGAAAATGATGGTAATGGGAACTGAAGATAGAAAACTAAGTCATGTGCTAATGGTGTCATTTTCATTATGATTCATTGGGGAATGTGTTTTTTGAACAAAACATCAGTGTAAGGATGAAGACGGAAAATTGAGTTGCATGCAAAGGATGTTGTTAAAAATGAAAAGTAGTAGGGATGGGACTTATAGTACGGGACACAAAATTTTGTTCCTAAAACCAAAATTAAATTAATTTAAAGTCCAATGAGTGGGTGAAAAAAGGACTTAAAAGAAAATAGGTCAAAGAATAGAGAAGAAAAAAATAGAGCAGAGAAGAGATAAGAGAATTGGTTGTTTGGTCTAGGAGAAAGAGAGGAGAATAAAGCATTGGTTCGCTAGGCTGGGAGAAGAGAGGGGAGTCTATATTTTGAAGTGTGATTTTTCTTAATTTTTGTTAAGAATGACCATGATTGTTTGTGTTGTGAATTTTGCTCGTGTCACTTTGATTTGTGTTGATATATTTTTCATTATATTTTTTTTTTCGGGGGGGGTTTGATTTTTCAGAATGAGAGGGATGGAGATATGTGCATATAACAAAAAATGTCAAAAAATTGTATAACTGATGGAGTCACAGATTGTAACACCGAGTTTCCGCCTCTTTTTAAATATAACTATAATGTCCAAGAGACTATGAAAAACTCAATGTGTGAATGTTTGATTCGATGGACCTTTGTATAAAAGGTCAATGAATGTAAATTTTGTTATTTACTAGAAAATGGATAAATGTTGCATGACTGCTGGAAGGGGGATGTACTAAGAAAGACCATGAATTCTATGAAAAGAGATGGTGAATGGGACCAGGAATGGTTGCATTAACCTTCACCAAACGAGTACCTTACTAGATTTAATTTCTTAGGACCAGAAAAGTCCTCTAACCCAGAAATGAATTACAATTAGGCGTGTAGGTGGGAATACCTCCTCAAGAGTTAATGAGGGGATGGGGAAGAACAACCATTTATAAGGATTCCATACCTGACCACGGGATGGGAATTTGAGCCACACACAAACTTGTTGAAGGAGGGAAGAAAGGAAGGTGTGGTGGGCAGAGGAATACCTGTGAAGAGTGCAGAGATGAGAGGTAAAGCTATCGGGTTCAAGGAAGAACTAGAAAATAAGATTTCTTGTCATAGGAAATGGTTGAGAAGGTTATGATACAATCTGATAAATGAGGCCAATCCTCCTTTCTTGGTATCATGTAAACCATTTCCAAGATCTTGCGGGAGGAGGAGAGTAACCTTTGTCCCTATTGTTGTTGAGCCGGAAGAAAGGATTATGTTGCAGGGCATCATGGTCTAGCTTGGGGATGGCTAGTGGTAAGTCTGTTTGGAGTGAATGAGCCTATGGTTGGGTGGTAACATGCACCCATTTCAGTAGTCACTTCACGTTATTTGGTTCTGATAAGTATCTTCCTTGTTTTATGTATTGAACTGGAATAATGGATGAATGCTTGGATTCACACATGTGTGTATTTATAAATGGGTAATGTGTGGAATGGTTATGAAATGTGTATGCCTCCATATATTTGTGAAATTAAACTTTTGACTAATATTCTGTATGCCTAGCTTATCTCCTGAGGCTTCGTGGGGCATAAGCTTGTAGGATGATTGAGATACGAAACATCGTGTTGACTTGAACCTATTCATCTGATGAGAATATCTCTTTCAGACTCCCTGTCATGTGGCTAGAATTCTAGACCCAAGTCCTTAACCATTTCATGGTAAAGCTCAAGAAGGATAGTGAAGTCGAATCCTTGAAAATGGGAGGTCTCTTCATTTGGAAGACTAGTAGACAAGATCTATTTGAGAGGACCCATATGACCAATACCCAGTAACCTTAGGCTAAGCCTAAGGAAGCTATGTTCCCATGGCTTCGGAGCTCCGGAAGTCCAGGACTTCAGGGTATGACCGAACTTACCAGCCTTTTATGGGCCAAAGGTAACCGAGAGACTCTGTTTCCCGTAATATTGACCGGAGATAGACGGTTCCCTAGATGGTTGGGTGAACCTATCTCGCCAACTAAACCATCATCTAAAACCCCGAAGTCTGGAGCTACGAAGCACGCAGAATTGTAGTTTGTGGGATCTTTCAAATCCTTTTCCCAGTCTTCGATATATCGGGGGGTCGTGGTGCTAGCCCCTTTAATTCAGAGATTGGAAACTTTGGGAGGTAAGAGGATTTTTCATAGCAACACTTTCGAACGTCAAATCCCCAAGGCAACCAGAGCCATAGATCTATAAGTCTACGTGACTGGATCTCGATCATGAGATATGAGTGATGTAGAAGGCTATCAGTCTGTGGTGATGAGGTGCAGTGACACCACCCAGGATGTTGTGGACCCCATCTTGACATGACACGTGTCACCCATATTCATGTGCATCACAAACCCTATAGGCCCATTGGAACTTAAAATGTGTCATCCTGACCCCTTATATGTGTCAGTTCTTGATATGTGTCTGCCTAGCCAACATGGCTGGTGAAGTGACCGGGACTCCAGAAGGTCTCATATGTAGTATGATAGAGAGACTGAACAACCTAGTGGCCGGAGCCACATGGTGATCTTATGGGACATCGGAGGTTCATAACTCTGGGTGGTCTCGTTCGTAAATAGTAAAGAGGTGTGAAGCATCGATATAGGAGAAAGAGAGTAAATCAAGCCATGGGATCAGATGATGGATGGTCTTCCACCGTGGAGGAAGGAACTTGGAAATAGCACGTGTGAGGTGGATCCACATGGGCACCACATGGCCCTCAACCAATGAACGAAGAAGAACATAGGAAAGGTATATCCGTTGGTTCTGAGCTCGGGTTTGAGCATGGAGACCGTGGTTACAAAATGTTGGTCGAGCCTCGTGGGGTAGAAACCCCGAATGAAGGATTTGATCACTTAAGGAGAACAAAATTTTGATCCCCCATCCCTAGGAAAGTCACTCAAGGGTTGGGTGTGTTACAAATTGGTATCAGAGCATGGCTACAAAACTTAGCCTTCTTGGGCTCATGGACAAGTTGCGTAAAAACCATATTTAAATAACTTTAAGGGTGACACCCTACCTTACCTCTTTCCTAAAGAGCCTAGTTAAACCCTTACTGCAGAAAATAATGAAAGTTTTCTACTGTGTGTGTGTATTTAAGAAAAATGAACTATGTGTTGTTCATGAACTAATAGATTGTTAACTAATAACAAGTGTTTTTTCAGCACTCAAGCAGTCTCTAAATCGCGGGAAACTACAAGAATAACAGATGGTGATAGGAAATTACAGAGTTGTAAATCCGACAACAAGATATTGATAATGAGCAAGAAAACAAAATAGAATTTAATACAGTCTTGTTGTAGAGCTTATCCGATATACAAAGGAAGCTACAACATGGACCCATAACTAGTCATGTGAACATACGACATACAAAGAGAAGTCAAAGTCCACCTGAGATATGAAAACATGGTCTCATAAGTGGCCACACTAGGAGGAGTAACTCGAGGAAGGTCCAAACTGGAGACATGAGACACTCATCAGGAGAGTCATCTGTGAAGGAAACTAGCAACTCAGAGGGATCTTCTAGTAGCAAAACTATCTCACATTCTCAAAGGAAAGGGAAGAAGCGAAAGCATTCCAAAATTCATGACCCTGAAGAGTTCAATAAATACAAACCACCCTCTTTTGATGGTGATATTAAGAAGGGGGAAGAGGTATAAGCTTGGATTCTTGGTTTAAATAAGTACTTCAGAGTCCATCATTACTCTAAAAACTTGAATGCTCTAATAACCATCTTCAACCTAAATGGAAAATCTTCCATTTGGTGGGAATACCTTAATAATGTGAAAGGAATCCATGAAGAGGACTTATCATGGAAACAATTTGAGAAACACTTCAAGAAGAAGTATTTGTCAGAAAAATATTTTATGAGAAGACTAAAGAGTTCTATGAACTCAGGCTGGGACAACTCACCATAGAGGAATATGTCAATAAATTTCTTGAGTTGTTGAGGTATGTACCCTACATAAAGGATGAAAAGGTGAAAGTGAAATGATTTATTAGTGGTTTACCTTAGATATACTGTAAAAATATTGAGTTTGACGAACCAAGACACTATCTGGAAGGCAAGTTATTGTTATGAACAGTTTGGGAGTCAGACAGAACCTCGCGAGGATTGGAAGAAGAAGAGTGGTTCGGGATTCAATAAGAAAGGGTTCAAATCCGTAATATTTAAGAACTGTAGGAAGGACTATAAGATAAGCCTTCCTTCTAGAAGTGTATAACGGAAAAATTTCCTCTCCCATAGTGGAAATAAACCTTTTGGAGCAGCCCCAGGAAAGACAAATAACCCAAATAAGGAACCCTTGAAATGTTTGGGTTGTGGAGAAGAACATCTATTAAGAGACTGTCCACATAGACAACAGAACAATAGGAGAGTTTACAACACCTAAAAAGATACCATTATCAATTATGTGGCTAGGAGTATGCCATGGATTTATGCAGCCGTGGATAATAAATAAGCTGGCCACCAAGCTTCAGTGGTGGAGATGGAAGGTATGATCGCCAACCATCTAATTTCTATTTTAATTGACCCTAGTTCTAATTTGAGTTATGTGGCCCCTTAGACTGTTGATAAGTGTAAATTGCAACCATTTAGGCATGTTAAGACATGGTTAGTACAACTAGCCACTGGCACCAAAAGAAAAGTAGAAGAGGTCATACCATCTTTCCAATTCACTATGGATGGATTGCCCGCCCAAGATACCCTTAACATACTTCCCCTAGGATGTTATGACCTGTTGATTGGTATGGACTGGATAGATACATATAAAACTAAGTTGGATTGTTACCATAAAACCTTAGAATGTGTAAATGAAGAAGGGATAAATACAACCCTCCGAGGAATTCAGAAGCCTGTCTCAGTGAGACAAATATCATCCCTTCAAATGAAAAAGTATTGCGAAAAGGGATATCCTCTATATGCAATACCAGTGTTGGAGTGTGTTGAGGATGATGGACCAAACCTAGAGGACCACCCCATATTAAGAGAATATAGAGAGGTGTTTCCAGAAGAGGTATAGGGTCTACCTCTGAGAAGAGACATTGAACTATCCATAGAGCTTGCACCAGGAGCAGTGGTAGTGTCTAGGACACCCTATATGATGAGTACACTCGAGCTAGTTGAGCTCAAGATAAAGGTAAAAGAAATGATGGATAAAGTCTACATACAACCCAGTGTGTCTCCATGGGGAGCACTAGTCTTTTTTGTGAAGATGAAAGATGGCACACTCCGACTGTGCATAGATTATAGACAACTCAATAAGACAACCATAAAGAATAAGTACCCCTTACCAATAATTGATGACTTGTTCGACCAATTAATGGGTGATTCGATTTTCTCAAAGATCAAATTAAGGTCTAGATATCATCAAGTCTGAATTAAGGATGGATACATCCACAAAACAACCTTCAGGACAAGGTATGGTCACTATGAATTTGTGGTGGTGCCATTTGGGTTAAGCAATTCCCCCACCATTTTTATGTTCTTGATGAATAATGTACTTCAAAAATTCCTAGACAGATTTTTATTGGTATTCATCGATGATATCCTAATATACTCCAAGAATAGGGAGGAGCATGAAGAACATATTAGACTAGTACTTCAAGTCCTAAGAGAGCATCATCTCTACACTAAGTTTAGCAAGTGTGTCTTTTTCCATAAACAAGTTCATTACTTAGGTCATTTTTTCTCTAAAGGAGTGGAAGTAGACCCTGACAAGATTAGGTGTATTATGGAATGGCCTACCCAAAAGGATGTATTTGATATCATATCCTTTATGGGCTTAGCAGGATACTATAGAAGGTTCATAAAAGTATTTTCCAAGATTGGTCGTCCAATCACTTCCCTTCAGAAAAACGGGGTTATATTCATTTGGACATCGGAATGTGAAGAATGGTTTCAGGCACTGAAATACCTTCTTACCCACACACCTATGCTAAAGATCATCGACCCTGATAATGACTTCCTCACGTGTACAGATGCCTGCAAGGAAGGACTCAGAGGAGTCCTTATGCAAGAAAGATGTGTAGTTTGCTACGAATCCAGAAAATTGAATGAGCATGAAATCAATTATGTGACACATGATATAGATTTGGTTTCCATAGTGCAGGATTTACAAATGTGCAGGCATTACCTCCTAGGTAGAAGATTTATACTTATGACAGAACATTGTTTGCTGAGGAACCTATTTTATCAACCGAAACTCAATGCTAGACAAACTAGGTGGATGGCTCTCCTTAGTGATTTTGATTTCGAAACAAAGCAGATCAAAGGAAAGGAAAATATGTTGTTTGATTTCCTTGGCAGAAGTATGAAAACGATTCACCTGGCAGTGGTGAGCACCTGTGAAATGGATGTCAGAGAAAGAGTCAATAATGCACAAGAAGCGGACGCACTCTTCAAGATTGTGACATTGTATCTAAAACAAGAGCCCATAGGGATAAAGTATGAAGGACATAAGATGTTGGACGAAGGTCTGTTGACTTATAGAAACAAATTGTATATCCCAAGTTTTGATGACTTGAAGAGGTTCATAATGGAAAAACTACACAAGAGACCATACACTGGTCATCCAGGTTATCAGAAAACGATTACAACGACTAGAAAACAATTCTATTGGTCTGGATTGAAAAAGTACATAGTTGAATATTTAGATAAATGTCTAGAATGCCAGCAAGTTAAGGAAGAACACCGGCACCCAGTAGGGTTTTTACAACCTCTACCAATTATGGAATGGAAATGGGAGACCATCTCCATGGATTTCATCATTGGATTACCAAAATTGGCCAGATAGAATGATGCCATCATGGTAGTGGTGGACAAGTTGAGAAAGTCTGCTCACTTCATTCGTGTCAAATCAACTTGCAAGGCAATATATATTTCCAACATCTTGATGGAGGAGATATTCAGACTGCATGGAATTCCTAGGGAGATTGTATCTGACAAAGACATGAAATTCACTTCAAGATTTTGGAAATCCTTGATGGTTGATTTTGAGACTAAATTGTTGTTTAGCACAACTTATCACCCTCAAACTGATGGGAAGGCAGAAAGAGTAAACCAAATATTAGAAGACATGCTAAGAATGCATGTAATGCATCAACCTAAGAAGTGGGAAGACTACCTGCCACTGGTAGAAGTTTCCTACAACAACGATTATCAAGAATCATTGAAGATGGTCCCTTTCGAAGCCCTCTATGGTAGACAGTGAAAGACTCCAGTCAGCTAGAGTAATCCAGTGCATAGAATTACAATTGGATCCAACATGCTGAAAGAAATGGAACAATAAGTGATTCAGATAAAGAAAAATATGAAAATCCCTCAAGATAGATAGAAAATTTATGCCGAAAGAAACAAAACTTCCAGATATTTCAAGATAGGATACCATGTATATCTCAAAGTTAGGCCCAGGAAGAGTTCCCTGAGAATGGGAGCTTGTGCCAAGATGGCAGATTGGTATTGTGGACCCTTTGAGGTCTTAGATAGAGTGGGACCTGTAGCCTATTGGCTAGCACTCTCTCCCATAGTAAATAAACATAATGCTTTCCATGTTTCATTATTGAAGAAATATGTACATGATTCTAATCATATAATTGACTGGTATGTGATCTAGGTAGAGTTGGAGGGATAATTCCTACAAGAACCTCAATGTATAATAGACAAGAAGGAAACCCCACTCAGGAACCGAACCATTGCACAGGTCAAGGTGCAGTGGAAACACTTTGGCCCATATGCATCCACGTGGGAAATGAAGGATGCCATGAGATAGACATATCCATTTTTGTTCACTACTATATATACAGAGCATGTTGATAGATAGAACATCGATGATGATGTTCCTTTAAGGGGGAGATAATTGTAACACCATGTTTCCACAAGTTTGTAAATATAATTATAATTTCCAAGAGACTATGGAAAAAAACAATATGTGTGAATGTTTGATTCGATGGAACTTTGTATAAAAGGTCAATGAATGTAAATTTTTTTATTTACTAGAAAATGGATAAGTGTTGCATTCCTACTGGAAGGGGGGTGTAATAATAAAGACCACAAATTCTGTGAAAAGTGATGGTGAAGGCGACCAAGAATGGTTTCATTAACCTTCAACAAACCAGTACCTTATTGGATTTAATTACTCAGGACAAGAAGAGTCCTCTAACCTAGAAATGAATTAAATTCAGGCTTGTACATGGGAAGAAATCCTGAAGAGTTGATGAGGGGATGGGGCAGAGCACCCATATGTAAGGATTCTATACCTAACCACGGGTTGGAAATTTGAGCCACACACAACCTTATTGAAGGATGCAAGAAAGGAAGGTGTGGTGGGCATAGGAAGACCTACGAAGAGTGCAGAGATGAGAGGTGAAGCTCTCGGGTTCAAGGAAGAACTGGAAAATAAGCATTCTGGTCATAGGAAATGGATGAGAAGGTTATGATACAAGATGATAAAATAGGTTGGTCCTCCTTTCTTGGTATCATATAAACCATTTCCAAGATCCTGCTAGAGTAGGAGAGTAACCTCCATCCCTAATATTGTTGAGCCACAAGAAAGGATTATGTTGCAGAGCATTGTGGTCTAGCTCGGGGGTGGCTAGTGGTAAATCCGTTTGGAGTGAATAAGCCTATGGTTGGGTGGAAATGGGAACCCCTTTCGGAAAATGCTTCATGTTATTTGGTTATGAAAAGTGTCTTCCCTGTTTTATGTATTGAACTGGAATAATGGATGAATGCTTGGATTCACACATATGTGTATTTATAAATGGCTTCAGTGTGGAATGGTTATGATATTTTTTTGTCTTCATATATTTGTGAAATTACACTTCTGACTAATAGTATGTATGCCCAACTTAGCTCTCGAGTCTTCCTGGGGAATAATATTGTAAGATGGTCGAGATAGGAGACATCGTGTCGACCCGAACCTGTCTGTTTGATGAGGATATCTCTTTTAGAATCCTTGTCATGCGGTCATAATTCGAGACCCAAGTCCTTAACCATTTCATGGTAAATCTTAAGAGGGATTGCAAAGTTGAAGCCTTGAAAAGGGGAGGTCTCTTCATTTGGAAGATGAGTGGACGCGATCCATTTGAGAGGACCCATATGACAAATACCCAAGAACCTTAGGCTAAGACTAAGGAAGTTATGTTCCCTTGGCTTCAAAGCTCCAGAAGTCCAAGACTTGGGGGTATCACCGACCTTACTAGCCTTATACGGGCCAAAGGTAACCTAGAGACTAAGTTTTCCGTAAGATTGAACAATAATAGGAATCTCCCCAGGTGGTTGGGTCAACCTATCTCACCAACTAAACCCAGACCCGAAACCCCAAAGGTCAGATCCGTCAAGGACCCAAAACTGTAGATCATGGGATCCTTCAAATCATTTTCCTAGCCATCGATATATTGGGGACACATGGAATTAGCCCCTTTAATTCGAAGATTGGATGCTTTGGGAGGTAAGAGGAGTTTTCATAGCAACACTCTCGAACGTCGAATCCCCGAGGTAACCAAAACTGTAGATCTATAAGTCTATGTGACTGGATCTCGATCATGAGATATGAGGAATGTAGAATCTTGTCAGTCTTGGGTGATGATGTGTCGTGACGCCACCCAGGGTGACATGGACCTCAGCTTGACGTGCCACATGTCACCCAGATTCATGTGCATCACATACCCAGATTCATGTGCATCACGTGGTTAGTGAAGTGATCGAGACTTCGGGAGTATGGGACTTAGGGACTCTGGAGGTTCTAGGATGTAGTATGATAGAGAGACCAAACGACCCTGAGGCTGGAGCCACATGGTGATCTTACGAGACTTCAGAATTTTGGAACTCTGGGTGGTCTCGTGCGTAGATAGTAAATAGGTGTGAAGCGCCGGAGTGTCGAAGCATTGAATTTCTCCACAGCCGATATAGGAGAAAGAGAGTAAGTCCATCCATGGGATCGAGCATTGGATGGTATTCCACCATGGAGGAAGGATATTTTAAATAGCACGTGTGAGGTGGATCCACGTGGGTGCCATGTGGCCCTCAACCAATAAATTCTCGAAGAACATCGGAAAGGTATATTCATTGGTTCTAAGCTTGGGTTTGAGCATGGAGACCATGGTTATAAAACTCTTATTGGGAAGAGTGTGGTAGAAACCCCAAATAAAGGATTTGATCACTTAAGGAGACCAAAATTTTGATGCCCCATCCCTAGGAAAGTCACTCAGGGATCAGGTGTGTTACAAAGATGGATGACCAAGGTGGTGGAGCTAGGTAGGTGTCATAATTTGTATTTTTTTCTTTATAAAATATTTTACCAGAAACATAAGTGAGTTTTTTTTTTATTATTTCATTTGTAGACGTCAAAGAAATCCAAACATCTTCTAAAGGCGAGGCAGGGATCATAATGAATAAAGGATATGTGGAACTAATAAATGTAGCCTCACCTGTAAGGCGAGTTTTAAGTTTTTCTTCTTCTTCTAATGGAGTACTTATATGAGTACTTATATGAACATGACCATGACCTAGACCATGAACTAAACCTAGACCATGACCTAGAGCTTGACCTAGACCATGACCTAGACCCCCCTAGTGTTGACGAAAAAGAATGATTCTGTCTCAATACCAACATTTTCATATTTTGCTTGGCTAAAGAAAAAATAACCGAGATTATCACCCTGTTTTTATAGCCTCTTTTACAAAAAAATCAATTAATTCTCAAGAAATATGTCCTTTGAATTAATGTTTTCTTTCATAATTTAAGTATTTCAAAATAAAAAGAAAACATTCATAACATAAAGTGTTTTTGAATAACTTTTGAATAGCTTTAGAAATAAAATATTTGATAAATTTAGCATAGAAAAACTCAAATGAGACTCAAAACCATTCGAATATTTTATTTATTCAAGTCTGAAATATAGCTAACAATGTTCTTCATACCCAAAGGGGTAATGACTAGACTGAAACTTAGCAGTCAACAATGGTATGATGCATCATACAAATACCACTAGTATCATCAAGTGAAACCAATAATGAAACAAAAGATGAAATGACAGGCTACAAATATCACTTCCTTGACTTTGCACCAAACCCCCAATCAATATTGAAAACTAATTCATAAATCTAACAAGAATTCATAGATTATCAGAGACAGGTGATCAACCTTGTGAAGTATATCAGGAAATCAATACTTATTGGCTCCGCTTTTTTCCACCTTCAATAGGATCCTGCTATAAACTAGAAGTCCTTAGCAATTATGTATTTTAGATATGAATGAAATATAAAAGTAATCTCACTTAAGAAGTAAGAGCATACCTTATTAGAGTTGTTCTCTTTATCACTCTCTATTTGTGTGTCCCTTGAAATATTATTTTATTATTCTCAAAGTAGTTTGAGAATTTCAACTACTTTTAGTTATGTCATTAACTAATTTAGTTAATGGAACATCTTTATAAATTAATAATAATATTTAATGTTAAGGATAAACAAATACTAACTAATAGGTGGGGACCCCTACTTACTCTTTTAATTTTCAAATAATTTTCTTGTTGTTCTTCCTTTAAAATATGGACAAATTAATTATTTCAAACATCCATTTAAATATCAACATAACCCATATTCAAATCAATCCATATCAAAAAATTGTAAACATCCTTCTGACTCCCAAATTATAAATATATTTATCAAAATAAATATATTAGTTCCCAAATTATAAATATATTTATCAAAATAAATATATTAGTTTGTTTCTTTAGTCAAAAGCTATCATGGTATGTCAAAATGAATATATCATCAATCCATCTCAAGATAAGTACTGCTATGAAAATAACTAAAATGTTGAATAATCAGTCTGATCAAACATACCAATATCAAAAATATAACCAGAACCATCCTCAAATGTAAAAACATGATAATAATATTGTAAAATTAGAAGCCATATTTTTTGTGTGAGGCATATTGTCTCTTATCACGTCTCTTTGGCTTTGTTACCTTCATCCATTGGTTCTTTAACTCTTGCTGGTGATGCTTCCATATGCATGTCCTAAAATGAAATATGTTTACTTTCAATTTTATGATGTTGGGCATGGGAAGAGACTGAATTTGAAGAGGTTATTGACAGATCATAGTTGACAGATTGAGAAGGTCATTTTCCTTTACTAGGCTTAGGTTCTTCAACTAGAGACTTGAGATTTTTCAATGGATGTTGAATGGAATTGGCATTAGAATATTTTGATGTAATATGGAGTGTTAATCGCTTTGGAGGAGGTGGAGGTAAATGCAAGGAGGTAGTGGGCCATCCTTTAGCTTGATGTGGAGGAGGATTGGAAATTTCATTCTAGCCATTGTTGGTCAGAATATCAAGAGGTTATGAAACATGTGGTTGTAAAGAGATTCCATAAATATTTGGATTGGGTTGAAGAGGTGGTATTTCAGGTGGAGGACGGGATTGGAAATCCCCTTATCCTTCTGAGTTTAGGAAACCTATGTGTAGGATTTGATTAAACTCCTCAGAGTCAACATCAAAATGGATTGAGAAGTGGAGCCTTTTTTCCCAAAACTCTTTAGGTCTCCTCCCCCTTCCTTTGTCTCCTCTACCACCACTTTCTTTGTTGAATAAACTCATCTATAAATAAAAGAAAAGTTAGAGAATATATATTGTAGCTAATATTCATCAAACACCATTTGAAAAATATAACCTAGAATAGCTCTTTTAATAGAAAACAAACATGCAAGTATCCATGGACATACAAGGAAACAACCAAAATATCAGTTATTCCATTTAAATATTCTTCATTTCACACAACAATTATTATTTAACAACATGGGAGTGCAAATGAACTTGGGATATGGTCAGGTTTGTAATGTGTGGAAAATGTAATAATGGTAGGAAAATAAAATGGTACATATTCATAAATAAATTGCATTAAATATTTGTGAATCCTTCTTATCCTCCCACAATGTATTCATATATGCCTCATCAAATACCCATCTTTGCTTATCTGTGTCATCAAGTATGCATCAAGGGGAAGCAAATATGAATTTAAAATAAAAGTGGAAATGGGAGCCATAAACATTTTATGGAAAATGTAAACATGGAGGGGTTTGGCCACAAGTAAAACTGAACTTTTTATTCATCCCAAAACATCATTCTGATCATGGCCTTATCATATACCAAATATCAATCAATCATAGGAAACTTCCAATCTTTATATATCATGGGGGGTAGAATAAATTCATCTCTTGAAATGATAAATGGATTTGGGAATGATGGAATAAATAATGAAAATTCAAAGTATGAGGGGCTTGTTCTGTACATATAAACCAAAAATGAATCCTTTTAAAATAAACACATTATTTAAAAATACAAATCAACTCATTACCCAAAATTTGTGAACCTATAGCAATCCATTTGATTTTCCACCAATAGTATATCTCAGTTGATTTCAAAAATTGCTAACAGTGAAATGTATTGGCCAGAATAGGCACAATCAAAGAATGTAGGTGTCTTCAACTCGGCATATTGACAACCAATGAATTGATAGAATGAATAACCAACATTTCACTACCAAATGTATAGTGAAGGTAAAAAATGATTTGATTAATTTTGTCTCAAGCACGTAAATTGTTTACATATCCCCCCTTTCAAATTCAGAACCCCATTATAATCTTGTAGATTAATAAAATATTTAAAGTATAGGATTTCAAAATGAAGCAATCCAAATAATTTATGTAAGGAGACAAAACTCACAAGTATGGACAAATATTTCCCCGTTACTTCAACACAACCATATTCATTTGTCAACCGAAACAATCAAACACCACTTTGTATGCAGATACAATATACATGTGCAGCCAATGAAATACATACATGTCAAATGTACCATACAACAACCATTTCCATGATAAACAAACATTGCACATTTTACTTCCATTCTAACTTCAAATCAGCCCATATGAAAAATTTGTAAACATCCTTGTGACTCCCAAATTATAATTATATTTATCAAAATAAATGTATCAGTTTGTTTCTTTAAACAAAAGTTGTCATGGTATGTCAAAATGAATATATCATGAATCTGTCTCAAAATAAATACTATTGTGAAAATATTTCAAATGATTAATAATCATTATGATCAAACATACCATTGTCCAAAATATAACGATAACTGTCCTCAGTGGTAAACAAATGATAATAAAATTGTAAAATTATAAGTCATATTTTTTGTGTGATGCATCTTGCCTCTTTTGACTTTCCTGTGGATTTGTTACCTTCATGACTTTTATGCATTCATCCATTTGTGTTTTAACTATTGCTACTAATGCTTCGAGATGCACGTCCTCAAAGGAAATTTGTTTAATTTCAATTTTGTAACGTTGGGAATGGCAAGTGACTAAATGTGAAGAGGTTATTGACTGATCAAAGTTGACAGATTGAGCATTCCATTTTACTTTATTAGGATCGGATTCTTGGGATAGAGACTTGAGATTTTTCAATGTTTGTTGAGTGGAATGGGCACGAGAAGATTCTTATGTAATATGTAGTGTTGACCTCTTTGGAGGATGTGGAGGTAAAGGCAATGAGGAATGATAAAACATAGAAGATCTGAAACCAATTGATAAAATTTAGACAAGAACAACAACATGGCGGAAAAGGATCACTAGCCAACACTTAATGTATTCACACCAATGGTACATATTTATAGTACAATGGGTGATGCCACCTCATAGAGATATTTTCTCTAGATCCTAAAATAAGGAATCTTAACTAAATCATTAGTCATCACTTGAGGATATATTACTGATATCCTAAATGAATAATAAAAATATAGGTGACAATTCAGACTTAGTGATTGGTAAAGGTAAGCCACAGGCTAACAATCCCTCTCTCAATCACAAGTTCGATCAATAATACCAGCAATAAAGCATAAACTGGTATCAATTCCAAGTCTTCATAGTAAAACTCCTGAGCTAAGCCTCAATGAAGAACTATCTGAAACACCGCCAATCTGGATGCTTAAATTGTTCATTTGAAATGAACTGGAAGAGAGTTGAGATATGGAAGTGAACAACTGCAATATCTGAACATTTCCCGATTGCTTGAAAATTTGATCATTTTTCCAATTATTTGAGCTAGAAGAATCTGATGTCTTTTACTAATTGGTGAACATGTAGTATCACCACTCTAATATCAGTTTATCACTAAAGTTCTCTCTGAATCTATGGTTTGGGATGACCACTAACCAACTAATACCATGTATCTTATGGTTTTTTGATAACCACTAACCAATATTGACACTTTTAGGTGTCCAAAAACATCCCAATGTATATTGTATATGATTCAATTGCAAGTCATTGAACCATAATCCTGCCAATGTCTATCATCTCTGGAAAATATCGCTATGTAATCATGTGAGCTAGGATGCATGCAATTTGTTCACTTAATGTAAACTCCAATTTGATGAGAGTGAACCAAGAGAAGTGAATCAACTTCTAGTCTGACACATCCTTGAAAAATGCCTGACAACTCAATCAAATGCCAAGATGCAATGGAGAAGGATCCTCTTGTCCTCTTCTAAGTCAAATGACCATCTATGTGAACCAAACATCCACATCGTTTCTCTCAAAATCAAAATTAACATCCAAATTATGTATGATTCAACTTAAACTTATTGAACCATAATTTTTCCAAAGTCCGTCATCTACAAACCACAGTTGCCCATTTGGAAACTTTCATGCCCATTTGGCATACTTGATGTTTGTTGTTGTCAAAAATTTATGTCTGAAAACCAATTTCATCATCGATTCCCCCCTTTGTTAGCTGAAAGGAGAGACCATAAGTGGTTTCATGAACCATCATCAATGGAATTTTGAACTCCCCCCCCTTAAGGTGCATGAGAGATACATCATTGTACTCCCCCCTTCTATGCTCAAAAGAGTACCATACTTGTTCCATTTGAGTACAACACAAAGTGGGCATGCGTAAAAAACCACATGTTATCTCATCCCGTGAGGGCCATGCTTGAAAGATACTCCATAAGGGGACCACTTATGTGAGGTACAAAAATGTTATGTACTACAAGATTGGTCTTTACTTGAGATTGAATTCTTCAGTAAGACTTATATAATTGTTGGGTTGTTGATGACCATTTCCAAGGATCAATACACTCATAGTGAATATTCAATCTTGCGGGTTTCTTAAGTGTTGAACATCTGTCTGAAGAATGGTTATGCTTGCGACAATGCTGGAAAGGATGGAGATCAAAACACTGATTATTCTTGTGACCAACGCGATTACAATGTTGGCACTTATCATTCTGATGTTGAACTTGAACAAGTGAAGTTCAAGATTCTTGAAGGAATACAACACTATGGAACTTGATTGGTCTGGAATAATCAAGAATATGAAAGGTAACTTCCTTGTCATATCCAAGTCCTGTTCTATTCTTGTTGTAAATGATTTCTTCCCAAGGTCTGATGATGGGCTTGGAAAGAGTATTCTGAACCTATTTCTTTGAAATCCATGGAAATGGATTTAGTGCATGTCGTTGTAGCATTGAAAGGTTTTCTTCACAGAAATCAAAAGAAAACTCTTTCATGAATAGATTCGTCTTTGTATTCATTTGTAATTGTCTTGTTGAGTTTCTCCTTCAATGACTGTTGATCAAAAACATCATCATCATCATAGAGAGGGTTGTGTTGAACAAAAACTAGTTCAGAACACTTCATTGGAAGTTGATTTTTGAGATCCATGATTTCATCATTCAATCGTTGGGATAGATATTGAAGAAGTATAACTTTAGCTTGCATCACTTGCAAACAAGTTAGCATTGATTGAAGAGTTTCTTTGTTCAATATCATTGTGTTGTCTTTAGTGGTGTTTATTAGAGTGTTCAGTAATTCTAATAATTCTAGATTTGGAGCCATTTCAAAACACTAAATGAGGTCTCCTTGTGCAGGTAGATACTTATTGCAATTTGACTCGATAGAAGAAGGATTATTTGCAACTCACTCACTTGAATCGCTCGCTTGAAATTCACACTCGCTTGATTTTGTTTCACGCTCGCTTTTTATTAACGCTTATTTGAAATTTCCTTGCTTGAACTTGATTCCAGGAAGTTGAGGATGTTGGTTACCACCGAAAATGCATCCCAAAGACTTGATGTTTACGATGATTTGAGTTTCAAGTACTCAACCTTGTCAATTTCGACTCAAAATTGCAATGAATCTTGGGTTTCGGGCTCAGCCAAGAATGCACCTTATGACAAATTCAATTCAACTCAACTTGATTTCAAAAAGACAAGTAAACTTACAAAGGCATTATTTCAAGTACAAATCAACTTGATCAAGTAATCTTACAACAAATATTGTTTGCAAGTTACAATTTAACTTCAAATGCTCCATGATGTGTTGAGTTCAAAATCCTTTGATTTGTCCATTACTGATGTGGTTGACAACTTGAATGCTTGAGAATTTTTTTCACAGATGCTTGATCATATGTGATTTGATTGTTTGTACTTCAATAGCGTTAATTGTGTGTTGGAATTAACTTGCATGTACTCAATGTATGATGCATTAAATGATACATTAAAAATGTGTTTATGTCAAAACTAGACATTAAGCATCATAAAGGAACCATACAGATATTCACCACAACACACTACACAAGGTGAATCTAAGATCTCCTTTATTCAATTTCAGGCGAATCTAAAACACAGAGAAAAATACTTCAATTTTATTATAAGTATCTCTCTTACGAGACCACATACAATGGGAAGGCTACAATGTACTTTCTCCTTCACCATGATTTAACAAGGATTTCAATTCATAATATTTCTCTTATCCTCTCAAAGACTTAATAAAACAATAAAAGTTTTCTCAAGAAAATATTGTCTTACAACTTCCCTTAGAAAACTCTTTAGTTCTCTTTTAACTCCCCCTTTATCACTTCTATGTAAAAAGTGAAATACCAGAAAGTAGTAATACTTCAAATTAGATTTAGAAGTAAATCACTTTAAAAAACTTTCAAAAAATATATAAATATGCTTTGTATATCCCTTTTACATACCACTCTTAAAATTTAAGAAGTGATTTCTAAAAGTCTTTGCATAGTTTTGTTTTGTATGCAAAAATCATAAATGAAATCTAATTAAAAACTATGCAATGAGATATCAAAAAAGAAGAGTGAAATTTAATACCCTTTGTTCTCAGTGATGAGATTTAATATTGGAATTTAGCAAAAGTAGTGCACTGTTGACGTGGAAAATAAGAGAGAAATATTAACACAAATCATTAGGCATACGCATGAAGGAGAAACCAATTTGTGTCTAGGTGTTCTTTGCAGATCGCAGGCTCATGGATCAAATCAAATATTCATCGCATGAATCTTATGAATGAGTGATGTTGATTTTGTTGATGTGTATTTGGTTGATATAGATTGGAGAAAACATCATGTTTCTCTCATTACTCTCACCCAGATTGTAGTAAAACAATTACAGGCTCTCATGACAAAGTTCATGCACTCTCCACAGATCTCAGGAACAAGAATTTGCATTCAGAGACGAAGAATATCTGGGCATGAATGATTTTGATGTTGGAAGAACACGCATGACTAGATCAGGGCCTTTGATGATCTGATCTATGGAGAGTACATCGGATAGATGTTTTTTGGGCTCTCAACAACAACAAATTTCTCGAGACAATTTATCGGATAATGATACGAATCACTCTGGAAATTGGGCAGATCATATCACTTTGTTGGTGCAATCAGATCACAGGTCTAAATATTTTTTGGTTTCCTTCCTTATATGCACTGAAGAGATGGACCAAATCATGGGAAAGGTGGGAAATATGGAGATCATGGGAGATCTACAAAACAATATGGGAAGATTTCTCATGTCTGCATCCTGGATCAAAATTGCGCTCTTCTTCTAAATCTCGTAACCCCCATAGCCCCTTTTTCTATTAGAGCCTCATCCATTGAATGGTTTCTCTAAATTTTTCATGTTTACCACCAGCTCATTGGACACCCAACCAATCAACTCATCCAAGACTTTCTCCAAAATCTCGCTTATGCCAGAAATCTAATCCCACTTTTCCAAAATTCGATCATATGGCTCAGATCATAACACTGCTCAACATTGGTTGTTCCACTTTTAAGGTTCATTCTCTATTCAAAATCATCACCTGAGGTTGATAAAATCATCGATCCTTCCAATCTATGTACTCTTGTAATAGATAATTGTCGTACATGTACAGAGACCTCAACTAACATTATGCTCTAATGTTAGTACTCTGAGATGTCTTTCTCAACAAGAATCAACTCCACATTCCGATAGCTATGAAGTGAAGAAGAAATAATACAAGCCAATGAGAATATGATATTTGTCATTTTTTGGCTGTAAACTTCTCTCCCACGACAGGTTTTGGAACCAACAAAACTACCAACATATTTATTCTATTGACTACCCATGGAAAAAATATTAAATCTGAAAAATTATTTCAAAGAAATACATATTATTGTTGAGATAGTGATCATCTTTATGAACCACAAATAAAAATCAAATAATAGGAATTCTAAACCAAATCTGAAGTAGAAAAATATTTTTGAATGGTTTTACACAATTGAAGACTTCACCATCACCACTTGAAGATCATAATCTTGACCTTAAACTTGCATTTGGAATTTAAATCTAGGTTTGGCCGACTCTAGATGAGAAAAAAATGAGTTGTAGTTGTAACGTCCTCGGCCACCCATGCTGAGCCACGCTATGCTAGAGAACTCTTACGTGCTCTCTCTGTGGAACATACTGTAACATACCCAGTATGCAATTGAGCTATGCCACGTAAATTTTTCTAACTGCAAGCAATTAAACATATGCACACAAAACACTTGCGAAAGATTTACATGTAAACATAAACAGACACATACATTTAGTAAATACATGGATTCCCAATGAAATAAAAATAAACATAGGCATGCAGAATATACAAGAAATACCCATAACATACAGACAATTATAATCACGCATAGGATAAACCCATAAAAATATGCACATAAATAACAATGCAGCATGTAAATTTATCACACAATTGACACTTATCTTTGTGAGAATATCACCAACTGTGTGCAGACCTTCCACGAACCTCCCAGACTTAGACCACAATGTTCATCACTGTCAACAGCAAGTCACCCTCAAGATGGGACTAAACTCCACTGGGTAAAGGGTTCCCAACTAGGCTAATGGCTCATGGAAAATAGGAAAGACTCCATCATAGGTGCCTACTCAAACTAACAGCCTACAGTCTCTCATTCCCCACATTCCTATCCAACCCAAGGAAGTGTTCCCCTTCTCTGCTAAATAGTCCCTCGGCTGCTCCACTTCCCTTCCAGGGCTTCAACAACAGGTGGGACATGAAATCTCAGAGCCCTGCAGTTGTAGTTTAGCACCTTTAGGAAATCAATTCCCAACAATTCTCTCACCCAAAGAGAAATTTCTCACGGGCCTGACAACCTGCCTCTTCAATATCACATGGGCCTGACAACCCGCTTCTTCAGTATCCCACGGGCCTGACAACCCGCTTCTTTAGTCCAGCTTCCCAGCTAACCAGCTACACCAACCTCTGTGGGCATGGATACAAGCTTGATATAGTGACAAAAAGTATGGAGGATAACTAACTGCATGAGTAAAAATGGTCATGGAATCATGGTTGAATGATGGAAGGAATCATGGAAAAGATGATAGTAAGAATGATGGGAAAGTTGTGAAATTGAGCTAAGTCCCAATAATATGTATGCATGTCCCCAAATTGACACTTGTCATGTTGGGAGCTACTTTGGCCCACTTGTCCCCAACTTTAGAACTTAGGATAAAATAACTATCCATACTTTATGGTTTAAGAAATATTAATATAATATTCTTTTTTGGCTCAAGCTCCCTAGCTTGGCCCCTTTCTTTAACTTAGCCCCTCCCTTTCCCTAACTAGTGGAGTTTAGTCCCCATCTCTTTTATCGTGGTCGGTTTGCGTGCAATGATGTATTTTATATTAAATATGAGACATGTACAAAAACAAGCACACTAGCCTTTAACATCTAGGCTCTCTGGCCTAATCAAAACATAAGCATCCTAGCTTATAATAACTGCCTCACCAGACTATAAAACATATCATGTACACAAAGGCTCCCTGGCCTCAAAATCACGCGCACTTAAGATGTTGTGCACCATATCTTGGAATGTGCACACTTTCTCATTTTACTGTGCAGTACATGCATGCACTATGCCATGAAATGTGCATATGAAAATGATATCAAAACAACTCACTGGCTTAAGTAAATTTGTATTTATATTTACAATTGGGTTCGGCCTTAGGGATATTACAGTAGCGGTGAAGCATCTCTCTTTTTAAAAGCAAAACAGTGAGGATCAAATATTTAACAATACATTGCCCATGATTCACATATAAAATAGAGATTGTGTAGAAATGAACAATTTCGATATTGTAGATCAATTGGTGTGTTGATGCCAATATTGCTAGATCTTTAACAAATCGCTAATTGCATAGGTCAATTTCCAAAACATTGAATGCATACCTTGGATTTGCTAATACGTGATGAAAAAAAAGCGTTCAATATAAATGTCAAACACAGTTGATGTTGATGCAAGATTAAAACTTTAAATCTCTTATTGTTAGTTGTTTTCATCAATAACATGTCCAACAAGTAACATTTAGTAATCCAACGCTGCTAAAAACCAAATGGATCGTCATACATCAAGACTAAAGAAACAATTTGAAAATGATCTTAACACCATCTCTCTTCAAAGAATATGAGAATTTTCTTATTATCAAATTTCCTCTGGGATGGGCAAGAGCAAGAGAATAAGAATTTCAAATTTTCATAGGGCCAATGAACAACTACCATTGAGGATCAATCATATGCCCCTTAATACTAAAGAGGCTTTGATACCAATTGATAAAACATAGAAGCTTTGATACCAATTGATATAATATAGATAATAACAACATGGCGGAAAAGGCTCACTAGGCAACACTTAATGTATTCACGACAATGGTACATATTTATAGTACAATGGGTGATGCCACCTCATAGAGAGATTTTATCTAGATCCTAGAATCATGCATGATGACTAGGCTAGGCAATCTTAACTAAATCATTAGTCATCACTTGATTATATATTACTAATATCCTAAATGAATAATACAAATATAGGTGACAATTTAGACTTAGTGATTGGTAAAGGTAAGCCATAGGCTAACAAGGAAGTGGTCCATCCATGAGTTTGATGTCGAGGAGGATTCAAAATTTCATTCCATCCATCATTTTTCAGAGTCTTAGGAGGTAATGAAACATGTGGTTGTATAGGGATTCTAGAAAAAATTGGACGGGGTTGAAGAGGTGGTATTTTTGGTGGAGGACGAGGTTGAAGAGGTGGTATTTCTGGTGGAGGATGGGGTTGGAAAGCCCCTTGTCCTACTAAGTTTAGGAAACCTTTTTGTAGGAGTTGATTTAACTCCTCAGAGTCAACCTCGAAATGGATCAATAAGTGGAGCCTTTTGTTTCCCCTAAATTCACTAGGTCTCCTACTTCTTTCTCTGTTTCCTCTACGACAACTTCCTCTGTTGAAGAAACTCATCTATAGATACAAGTAAATTTAGAGCATATATACCATATCTAATATTCATCAAACACCTTTTTCATAATATTATTTAGAATAGATTTGTTTAACAAAAAACAAACATGCAAGAAACCTACAAGGAAACAACCAAAATATCAGTTATGTCATTTATCTCTTCTTCATTTAACACAACAATTATTATTTAAGAACGTGGGAATGCAAATGAACTTGGGAATATGGTAGGGTTTGTAATGTGTGTAAAATGGAATAATGGTAGGAAAATATAATGGTGCATATTCATAAATAAATTGCATTAAATATTTGTGAATCCTACTTATCCTCCCATTATGTATTCATCTATGCCTCATCAAATTCCCATCTCTTCTTATCTCTATCATCAAGTATGCATCAAGATGAAGAAGCTATGAATTTAAAATGAAAGTGGAAATGGGAGCCATGAATATTTTATGGAAAATGTGAACATGGAGGGGTTTGGCCCTGAGAAAAACTAAACTTTTTTATCATCCCACAACATCATTTTGATCATGGCCTCATTATATACCAAATATCAATTTGCTAGAGGAAACTTCCAATCTTTATCTATCACAGGTGGAAGAATAGATGATCTCTTGAAATGATAAATGGATTTGGGAATGAGGGAATACTTAATGAAAAGTGAAAGTATGAGGGGCTTGGTCCTGTAGATATAAGCCAAACATGTAGTATTTTAAAATCAACAAATTCTTTTAAAATCCAAATCATCACATTACCAAAACAATTTGAACCAATGTCAATCCATTTTATTTTCTTCCAATAGTATATTTGAGTTGATTTCAAAATTTTCTAACACTGAAATGCAATGGCCAGATGAGGCACAATCACAAAATGAAGGTTTCTTTAACCCAACATACTGACAACCAATGAATTGACAGAATTAATAACTAGCAAGTCACTATACAATGTATATCAAAGGTCGAAGAGGATTTGATTAATTTTATCTCAAGCGAGTAAATTATTCACATATCCCTTTCAAATTCACAACCCCAGTGTAATCCTGTAGAAGATTAATAAAATCTTTAAAGTATTGGAGTTCAAACTGAAGCAATCCAATAATTTATGTGTGGAGTCAAAACTAAAAAGTATGTCCAAATGTTTCCCCATTACTTTAACACAAAATGATATTCATTTTTCAATCTAAACAATTGAACACCATCGTGTATGCAGATAGAATATACATGTGCAACCAATAAAATGCATACATGTCAAATGTACTATACAACAACCATTTCCATTTTAAACAGACTTCACACATTTTCCTTCCATTATAGACATGATCAGAGATTGGATTGGAGACTGCTCATTTTTATTATGAAAGATGATTTTGGAGAATGTTATGGTTACAAAACCCAAAAACCATCTATAGTTTCAAACAACTCTTCAACATAAACAAGCGCGGAGACTAGAGTTACGTAAAAAGGATGACTTGACCTTTTCTATGCATGCTGAGTTGAAAATGATTGTGCATTGACCCTGAACTGAGACCAAAATATCTCAAAGAGGATAACACAAAAGTGAAAACCAAACAAAGGTCCAAAAAAAAAAATAGTAAACTCAAACTCAAGGAAAAGGGTATAACCAAAACAACACAGAGTTAACATCAAGTATATAATATTTTTGCAGTAAGGTGGTAAAACAATTTTATAAGTAGGGTAACAATGGGACTCATCATGAAGATAAGGGTAATGAAGAACATTCATATTGTGTTGACATAACATAGTTTGTGACCTGATATTTGCGTTTAAGTATATAAAAGGAGAAAAACCCTAGGAACCATTGTAAGACCCAACAAGTTTGTAATCATTTGAAAGAAAATGAAACAACAAGACAATAATGAGAATGCATTGATACATTTATTTTTTGAAGGAAAGGAAAATGTAGAATGAATCCAACAAAAAACAATAAGTCCATTCACAATAATATAGAGCTATTACCAAATTATCACTTCAAATCTAAATGCATTTGATAAACATAATCTACATAACATACCTTGAACTTTTGATTTTTTCTTTCCTTAAGCAAGACAATTTTTAGTGCTAGAAAAGCCCAAGATTAGGGTTTGAACAAAACAAACTTTCTAGAGATCAGTTCCAAGACCAGAAGAATGAGAATTCCCAAATGTATAAGGTGGTAAACCCAATGAAGAAACCGTGTCCATGCATTCAATGCATGAGACTCATGTCACCTAAACATTTACTTATTTTTCCATATCACACTTCCACTAATCGTTGTAACTAATCATAATGCCACATATCATGTCGAGGCTACAATGAATCGTGCACTTTACTCATCCACATCAACAAGGTTCAATGCCTTTGGAATGGTGGTCGAGGATAAACAAAAAAATATTTTATCAAATTTAAACCACATTCATCACCAATCTTAAGATATGACAACATAAATATACCATAGTAAATGTCAAAAGGCAAGCTTGAATGGTAACAAGATTATACCA
>JZKD02S1926267.1:430275-441038 GCA_000966675.3 Picea glauca | reverse complement strand
CTTCTGCTGTGATTTATCCTTGTGGAATTTGTTCACCCTATCCCCTATTTAATTCTTCTTCAGTTTCCCATTGTTTTTCTAACTCCTCATCTTTAGTGTTTTGTTCAATTTCATGCGTTTTTCTTTCAATTTCTTCTTGGAGTATTTCCTCTTCAAGTCTCCTTTCTTACTCAACTTCTATTTCCATTTTAGTCTATGCTCATATGGTTACTTCTCCTATTTGATTAATAAGTTCCACATGTTCTAATTTCTGGTATATTTTGAGGTGTGAATTTAGGGAAATATGAGTGATTTATCTTATTGAATAAATCATTACAGGGGGAACACAATACCTTGGATGCAGTGCTCAAATCTATGTCTTTATACAATAGTGTTTGGTTGAGAACCTTCTTCCGCATAAGCCAAATTACATGATCTACCTTGGGCATAGGCTCTTCTCTTCAATAGTGTTCGGGATGGTTACTTCACCTATTAGTATGTTCTTTCCCTTAAGATTTTTTGGGGATTTTAAAGAGGTAAGTCTGCGTGGTGGAATTTTCTACACAAAAAAGACATAGTTAAGATTATAGTTTATTCTCAATTGTACAATAAACACAACAATTACAAAATTGAAATTCATACATGGGTAAGAAAACATAAATTAACCTCATCACTTACAGGTTCTAGTCATGACACTTGCAATTTAGCAATAACCAATTTATATTATGCACACCGTCTGGTTTTGAAATTTTCTTTGTTACGCAAATTCTCTCAAAACACTCAATGGTAGGAATGCATAAACAAAATAAATATCCGAGCTCATATACCCTCTCTTTCGTCAATAAAATCTTACAATTACAATCACTAAGTATAGTAAAATTGTTGCAAATTATGAAGGTTTGAATGTGCCACCAACATGCCATGCTCAACATTAATTAGTTATGTTAAACGACGGTGCGAAAAAAAAATTTCTTCCATTTCATCAACAATTTTAAATTATCATGTTCTGGTACACAGTGGATGTTTTTATTAATGTTCAGTGATTTGAGGTTGTTGGTGGTTCGAGCTACTTTAGTCTCATCCCTCATCACTGATCCTGGTGACATATTTATACAAAATACACTTTTTTTTATTGGAACACTGTATGTCTTTTGGGGTGGTAACATGTCCAACATATGTGTTCATAAAATGACATGGCACATGAGTTTCCACCTAACCTATCTAACGAGAGAGTTAGGTTTGACATGGAATGATTTAATTGGCCCCTGTGGTGATAAAATCAGGCGTGGGTGTAATTCGTTAGTTAAAACCTATGTAACTCACAAATATCTCATTTAAGATATCGACCACCATGCCCGATCGATGTTATAACATGGACTATCTAGATTTAAACTCACTTTTAAAGGATTTTGGTCATCGACGCAATCCTTTTTCCACGAGGAGTCCTATTACAAAAATGTGAAGGGATGATGTTGATAGAGCATTGATCATCGACATAGATACATGTCTCTTTTTCTTTTGTAGACCAAAACATAACTTGTTGAAGATCAATAAACTTCATCAACATCAATGATTTTTCATTAATGTTTACATTTCCAACTCTATCACTCAATCCTCTGCATGCTAATGGACTCAAAGGACCATACGTGGTAACATGGAAGATGATGTGTCATATGATTTGGCAGTATGAAAATTGATGTGGTTGATGATGTGGAAATATGGGTTTGGAGTCCAATAGATGACATGGACACTCATACAATCAAGTTCATGTGTATCTTTGGGTAATCTTCCAATGGTTAAGATTAATTTGGTTCTTGCATCAGATGGTCATAAATGGTTCGTTTCATTCATCGATCAGTTTTGGTTAATTCAAGGGATCATTTCAAACATTTTGGGACAAGTAGAGATCGATGCCAATGTCCGACGGACACCAATGATAGACAAGTTTGTTCGACTATTTCCAATTTTGTGCATAGAGGTGGGTGATACTTGATACACTATTGAAAATCAATATATTTTTCTATTGGGGGTCAAGAAATTCATGGGTTTGATGGATTTTTCTCCCTTTCTTCAAAACATCTAATTCTCCAAACTCTTTTGTTCCAAAAATAAATCAAATGCATTCTAGTATTTCGAGTAATCATTCAACTTAGGCTTGGGACACAACCAAGAAAGCAAAATCATTCCAGATAAATCTTAAAAAACATACTGTGATCAAGCTAAATCAAAGTCCAAGATGAAGATGAAGTAAAGTGGTACCCCAAAATTTATGAAATTTTGAGGGTGTGTCAATTGCTCAACACGATCATGGGTAAAGGGTATTCATTCTTGAGCGTAAAATTTCTTAAAGATTAGTAATCATTACACATCATCCAAGTACCATCCTTCATGGATAATATAATGATAGTGGACTCACAAGGTGAGTTGATCAATTGAGCTAGTCCCTACTCAAAAATCTACTTCAACTACTTCTTCACTTTATTTTCTTCCAAAATAAATTGTCTATACAACCCAATGTTTAGCAATGGTTGTATTTCATGCTCGAATTCCCTCTTGGGTGGCCCCCCTTTAGTATTTTGGAAAACTCCTATGTATGCCTATATAAGATCCTCCAATTGTTGTTTCCTCTCTTTAGAGCACCCCTCCAGGGGTGCCTTTACTCTTATCGAATCATCATCAGAATGATTTTCTCTTAAGAAAAGTAAAACACATTTCTTACTGGAACTAATCAACTTCTTCACTTGGTTGGCACTTACTAGTGATATCTTTGATTTACCTTTGTGTTCATTGATTATGTAGTTCTTCCCATCCAATAAGGTGGTACTAGTTAGATCTCCACATGAATATTTAAGACCTCATATAAATCTAGGGGCCCCCAAACACTACACCACACATGTACATGGGCAATACATCCAACCCCACTTCATTAACAGATTATGCACTTAAAATAAATTTAATCTTACACTTCTTCCTTACCTTAAGCTTTGCATCATTTTTTAACAAACCCAATGGATAGTGTCTAGGATGATTGCGAACCTCCAATCCAAGCTTACTAACCATATCCACTATAATGAGATTATCTTGTGAGCCATAGGTGAACATAGCGTTTATCTTGGTATTCTTGAACTAGATCTTGATGTGGAAGAATTTTGTCATCTCCTTCTTTTACTGGTGATGATGGATAATCAAATTCACTTCCTTCTACACTTATGTACATAAAATATTCTCATCCACATCAAAGATTATTTCAACATGATTGTTTGAATCCATGGCTAGAAGATTCTTTTTATTTTCATCCTTCTTGCGGTTTTTCAGGTTCAGCTCTAGATGTAGGTTCTAGGACTTTTCCTCACTACGACCATCAATATCACAATGGTTATAATGGTTGGTGATATCCTCAAACTGATGTGTATTGATTTTTATCTTCTTATAAACCCCCCTCTCTTCCAATCAATTTTTCCCTCCTTGGAAGCTTCCTGGTGCTCTTTCTGTTTGGAATTGCTTGGACATCATCTCTTGTGGCCTATGTTTTCTAGATACTATTCATGTACACATGCCCCATCCATTATCCTTGGCATAAAAATCATCGGTTTATTTTATATATGACTATGTAGACCCCCCCAAATACTTGAGGAATATATTTGGGTTATTGGGAGATATACCCAACATGATGGTCATGTTTCTGAACTTGGTGGTCTACTCTTGTACACTCTTCCCCTGTTCTCTCCTGAAGTAATACCAATGGATCCGTTGGTCCTCTACATATCTAATAAGATAGAACTAAGACTTAATGAGGGTTTCTAAATCCTCCCACTTAGTTAATGGTGTATCAACCTCCAGCATAAGTGTGTCCATGTAACTTTACCACTAGGTTAAATCACGGCCCTCTAACTTCAGTCTGGTAAATGATATCTTTTTCTTCTGATCTATATACTGAATGTTGAAATAAACTTCGAGTTTCTATAACCAATTATTCAATTTTAATGCATCAATTTCACCTTGGTATGAATTTATGTTGACTTTCTCTTCCATATTGAATAAGGAGTATGAAGGGTTAATGACACTCAAAGTAGGATGCTCTTTCTCCATATATTTCCTTGATTCCTTTTCTAGGTCTTCATCATATCCCAATTTTCCTTCTGACTTGATCTTAGAGTTAGAGCCTCCAACCTCTGTATATGATCTAAGTTTGCTTGCATGAGTCTCCATGAGGAGGGACATATTGTGAGATATGTCAGTGACTTTCTCTTTTGTCCTTGCAAATATCTCCTCTACTATATCTTGAGTGTTGTTATGAACAAACTTGTCAACCATGGCTAGGGTTCTGTGACACTCTTCCTAAATCGATTCCTAGCTGCCTAGAACTTCCCAAAAATACCTTAAGAAACCACTCTAATACCAATATGGTCATTAATTTGTCGTGGATATTACATTAGAACCGTTCGTCACACCAGATTTTGTAATATTATAAAATATTAGATTTATGTAGTTTATTTCCTTAAATCCTAGATTTATTATTTCTATCTTGTGCCTTAAATTTAAGGAATAACTAAAATATAAAAATGAAAGAAGAGGCTCAAAATACACACCATCCACACAAATGAATAAAATGTTTTACCTGGGAAACCCAATATATGAGAAAACCCAACTAGAAGATGAGACCTATGCTCTGCTCTCTTTGCTTCAGTTATAAAAATCAAGTACAAAGAAAGAGGCACTCACTATAGAGTTACCTTTTGACAACATGGCCTAGATGAATACTATAAAATCCTCCTCCTTCCTACGTTATTCTCACTTAATACCACTCTCATATTTTTTTCTCAACAATGGAACAAAGTACAATGCAAAAGAATGGAACCCCTTCTCCTCTTAGTGACTCGATATTTAACATAGCCTGATCGCCATCTATGGATACAATTTTGACTTCCTCAACCCTCACTTGTGATAAGGTTTTGGACCTAGAACCTTTTCTAAATTCCACACATGGATATCCCCATATATGTGATTAATAGGGGTTGATGTGGAATGCTCTTGTACCATGGTGGTCAACATGGTAGGTCAACATGCGAGAAGCATAAATTTTGCTTGCGATCTTTGATTGACACAATTTTTTTGTCATTGGAAAGGTATTTGAGTGTATACCAAAGTTAAGGCATTGCAACTAAATATAATATATTGTTTACCCAAAAACATGGTGTTTCATTCCTCAAAATGGCTACGAAAGGTTTCGAACCCCAATTTTCCAAACTGGGGCCTTCCATTAAAATGACCCTCCAAACTAATCCCTCCAATTTTTTCCACTGTAAATGCATTGAGATAGATGAAAAACAATATAATAATTCAATATGGATCATTATGGCCAAAATTCCCCATGAGTTGATCCAGGTGGATCTCAGTCGCCATCCACATTCTCCATTGAATCAACATTTCTGAGCATGTGGTTTTGATAAACCATGATATTCACCCTTTTTATGGGGAATGTAATGTAACTCCATATACGTTTGTAATGTAATTCCTACAACGTTAATGCATCAAAACCCACTATAAATCCACAACTAAGCGCACTTGGGCCAAAGTACTATTGGGATAGGTGACCTCCTAGGAAGTCCTAGTGTTTTACATGCCTATGGGATTTTGTAAACGTTTACCAGTTTATGCCACATGCATCGTGGGAATTATACTCCTCCCACTCTCTCATATATAATAAATGTGAATGAGGTCCTTTGATCATGCAATGTACTGTGATGTAATTGTATTTCAAATGAGCATAGCCGACATCTCTTTCTCTTTAGAGATAAACTACCACCATTCTAGCCAGTTTTTGTGTTCTTCAATATTATGTTATTTTATTCATTAATAGAAGTTGGGTTTCACTTTATGAAGGAACAATAGGTAGATAAATCCCTAATAGATGAGTCCAACATTATCCAGACTCTTAAGGATAATCTGGTAATGGCTCAAAATTGTATGAAGTACTAAGCTAATCGACATCATTCTGAAAGACGTTTTGAAGTAGTAGATTAGGAATTCCTCCATTTTAATCTTTGTAAGCATACCTCACTCAAATAAAACCACCACAAGGAGTTTCCTCACAAGTTTTATGACCCTTATAAGGTCCTCAAACATATTTTTCTCATGGATTAGAAGTTGGATCTTCCTATCCACTCTAAAATTCATCTAATCTTTCATGTCTTTTTCTTAAAGGAAGAAGTTAGATCTAATTTCCATATTCAAAGTATCCTTATAGAATTGGATGAAGAAGGTTCCATTTTTTGTAGCCTAAGGTCATCCTCGATAAAATAGAGTGGTGCCTCATCCATTGTACGATAAAATAGGACCTGATATAGTGGAAGGATACATAGCCTAAGGATTCCACCTAGGAACCGACAAAGATCCTTTAGTAGGTTCCCTAGATCTTTGTCATTTAGGATAATGTTGCTTTATAAGGGGGATATTATGTTACAGTCCTATCCTAACCCCATTAAGTAGAAAAATATGTTATTATGTATTGATTCCATCTCTCTTAAATAATATCCATGTAGTAGATATTGTGTGAAAGAAATACTTGTAACAAGGATTACTAGAAGGTTTCACCTAATAGATAGCTTCTAGTAGGTTAGATAGAAACTATATAAAGAAGTAGAAGAAAGGCAATGAAATGTCTTGTGAAGTATCTCATAATTGGAAATCTGCTAGGCTCCATCTTCCCCCACAAAGAGATGAGTAAACATTCATTTCATCAATAAACATATTGCTAATTATGATAGATTGGTTTTCCTAAAGTTCCCCATTACTTTCATAATTTTTCATTTCCACTCTAAATCTTGTTATAATAATTTACTATCTAATTAGACTTCTATATCAAGTGTTATAAAACTGAGTCCTCCTTATACTTGATTGAATAAAATTTATTTTTGATAATAATATTATACTCATCCCAAGTTAGGTTGTTGGTGGCATTAAGTATCTTTTTGTGATTACAATGTTCTCCCACCTTGGAAAAAAATCTCTACACATGCATAACTTATTGAAGGCTACCTTCTCTTCACTTATGAAATGTTGCACATCATAAAAAAAAATGCAGTTTCCTCAACCAATCATCAAGTTAAATTATATTCATTTAAATGTGTGAGAGAACAATTTCAACCTTAATTTCCACTTTGAGAGAAAAACCACAATTCAATAATGGACTTCCTCCACAATGTTCATTATTTTCAAATTTAATCTTATTCAGTAAGGTTTATGATGGATAGTCACATATTTAATTAGGTCATCAAAACCTATAACGACTAAGGGTGAGGGGATATTGACTATTTTTCCATCCATATTCTTGACTTTGTTAGTAAAACTAGGAATTTCTTTTTTAAAAAGTTCAATCTAACTTTTCATATCATTTTATTTAGTAAATCTTCTCCATAAATTATGTATAAATCAATTAACTATGTATGAAATAATTCTCTTACACCATTTTTTTTATTGAAAAGGGTAGTGCACTAATAGAATGACTGAAATGACAACAACTACAATAGTTAAACTTATATACATGATCAATAATATTAAATTTAATAATCAATATAACTAGCTCCCACATACATTAATTTATATACATCAATATTCATTATCATAATTTGCAATAAATCCAATTCTAAATAGTTAAACTTATATACATGGTCAATAATATTAAATTTAATAATCAATATAACTAGCTCCCACATACATTAATTTATATACATCAATATTCATTATCATAATTTGCAATAAATCCAATTCTAAATGTTCATTAATTTAATCAAATTGTTCAACAAAGAAGACATACAAAGCATAAACATCAATATAATAAAATAAAAAAACTGCTGTATTTTTTTTTTAAATATTAAAGTGATTTATAAATAATATATTAAAATAATATGAGTCAATATATTTCTATTTGTGTATACCCTCTAATTTACATGGTAAAAATGGGGAACTAGAAGGAGGAGAGAGGGAACCAACCATTTACACCATCATACTTTTTCTAAGGAAAATATGTTGAGTTATTTAAATGTGTTATCACACTTATAAATCATAGCATAAAAAAATGATTAACTAACAACTAACTAAATTTTTAATATTCAAATGATGTATAAATAATATATTAAAATAATATGAGTCAATTTATTTGTATTTGTATATACCCTTTGATTTAAATATGATGTAAAAAATGGGGAATTGAATATGAAGGCTACCTTTTCTTCACTTATGAAATGTTGCAAATCATAAAAAGAATGTAGGTTCCTCAACTAATCATCAAGTTAAATTATATTCATTTAATCATCAAGTTAAATTATATTCATTTAAATGTGTGAGAGAATAATTTCAACCTTAATTTTCATTTTGAGAGAAAACCCACAATTTAATAATGGACTTCATCCACAATGTTCATTATTTTCAAACTTAATGTTATTCAGTAAGGTTTATGATGGATAGTAACATATTGAATTAGGTCATCAAAGTCTATAACCACTTAGGGTGAGGGGATATTGACAATTTTTCCATCCATGTTCTTGACTTTGTTAGTAAGGCTAGGAATTTCTTCTTTAAGCAGTTCAATCTAACTTTTCATATCATTTTCTTTAGTGAATATTCTCCATAAATTATGGATAACTCAATTAACTATGTATGAAATAATTCTCTTACACCAATTTTACTGAAAGGGTAGTGCACTAGTAGAATGACTGAAATGATGACTATAATATGCTTCAAAGGTCAACAAGCTATACATAAAGGTCAGCTCTACAAATTTTAGGGTTTCTTCATGCTCCCAACTCCCGCCTGTCCAAACCATCTCTGACTCCCTGGGTACACGCCGATCACCTCATCCCTGCAACTCTGACCGCCTCAGAAAATGGGAATAGAAGGGGGGGCAAAAGCCCCCTCTTATCGCAACGTTTCCACCAAAGATCCAGAGAACTCACGGGTGCGCAGATCGACCTTTGAACCGCCATTGCACCTGTGTGGCCAGTTTCTATAGGAAGAGATGGATATCAGCAAATACTCGAATACAAATGCTAAATCCTCGCATCCAAAACTCGCTCGAGCCTAGATACCCAGAAAATGTATCCCCCAAGCCCCAGTTCTACCTACATACATCATCAAAACCACCAGGATAGGGGAACACATGCAATTCATGAGAGACCATGCCCTCATAAGAACATTCCTAGGTATCTGGCGCTCAGAAAAGGACCTAACCCACTGGATCAATGCGTGGTGGAACCCCAAGGGAGACTACAATCTCCAAAGGTTTCTTCACAGTAATATTCTACAACCTAGAAGACAAGGACAAGATCTGTGAAGGGGGACCATATTTCTACAATTCGATTGGCCTCTACTTCCGCTTCTGGACAGACCGCTTCTACCTAGAAAAGGAGAACTTCGCATACACATCGGTATGGATTTGCCTCTATTCCCTACGTCAAGAGTTTTGGTTAGAAGAAATTTTACTGAGCATAGGCAACATCCTGGGTAAATATGTCAAGTCTTCTGAGCCCACTAAAAAGAGAAAATACAACTCTTATGCAAGGATCTATGTATATATGAACATCTCCAAAGCTCTGCCAGGCATAGTTACCTTAGAATATCAGGACGAGGAATGGGCCCAAACCATAGACTATGAACAAATTCCTTTCAGATGTCGAAAATGCCATGAATATGGGCACGTTTTCAGAGAATTCCTTCTCAACACCCCCCCCAAAAGGGAAGTTGAAGATAAAACAAGGGAAGGATTCACCCAGGTCCAAAATCGAAGGAAACAAGCATTAAAGAAGCCCACCACCAACAATGGAAAAAAGAACCCAAACAACAATTCTTTTGAAGCCCTTAACCGCCTCCCAAAGGCAAAAGAAGTGGAAAACCCCCACAAGACTACGGGGATAGATCCCACCAATCATAAGGAAGACCAACCATACCTAACCCCAACAAATCCAACAGATCCATAGACCCACCCAGACACAGGGAAGGAACCAGAAAGAGAGGAAGATACAGTCATGGAAATGGATGAGCAGGACCTAGAAGAAATTGACCTAGACAAGTTAGAAGAAGCACTCAACAAGAAGGAACTTCAAACCCTACCAGAAGACCAACTCAGGAAAGTTCACAAAGTCTTTCTGGACTCATCAGCAGGGGTTACATCAAGTTTGGGAATCTTCATAAACCCAAACCAAGATCCAATAAAACATCCAAAATAAAACAAGCGGCGAGGCATAAAATCGGCTCATCAACTAATCAAGGAAGCAAGAAACTATATAATCAATTCAGGACATATTCACAAGCTCTCAGAGAGCTCCTTTTCCCACCCACCTAACTGTTAATTATGAAGGTCCTCACCTAGAATATTAGAGGTCTAAATGGAAGATCCAAGCAAAGGATACTCCGAAACTACATCAAAATGGAAGACCCCGATATATTCATGATACAATAGACAAAATGTGTAGGGAAAACTATATAAGACATCCTCAAAAGATGTTGGCACAAATGCGACTCCTATCAAAAGGACTCAAAGGGGGCTTCTAGGGGCCTAGCCATCACTTGGAACCCTACTACAGTCATCCTAGATCAAGGCTTCTCCACTTCAAATACCATCACAGTGCACTACAGAGCTATAGGTTCGGACAAGGGAATGATCATGAACGCTTATGGACTACAAAAAATCCAAGACAAAGACCTCTTTCTTTAAAGCCTGGCATACTTATGCTCTCTATCTAAAGGTAAACGATGGATAATAGGAGGTAAATTCAATATGATTCTCA